>CM060123.1:492500-562500 GCA_030522415.1 Channallabes apus
ATTTTAATATAAACATCTGTAGGTTTATGAACATTGTGAAAATAAACTATACTTGTGGTATAATGTTTCTCTGGTAACTGTGTCAAATGCAGCTGACAGGTCCAGGAGTATGAGGACAGATGAGAGTTTAGCTGATCTAGCATCATGGAGCATCTCAGTGACTGACGGAAGCGCAGCGTCTGTGGAATGTGCCACATTGAAACCGTATTGGTCGGGATCATTGAGGTTGTTCTGAGAGACATGAAGAGACATTTGATCGTAAAGTCCTTTCAAAAATTTTTGAAAGAATGCTGATGTCTGCTGGATCCAGGCAAGGTTTCTAGAGGATGGGAATAACCCTTGCCTTCTTAAAAGCAGCAGGAACATGACCACCTGATATGGAATGGTTGACGATGGTTGTGATAAGGAGAAGGAGGGAACCCACCAAGCACAGGGAAAACATGAAAACTCCATGCACACAGAGGCGGGAATCAAATCCGCACCCTGGAGGTGCAAGGCGACAGTGCTAAGCCACCGTGCCGCCATTTAATATAGACACATTATGATTTCATAATCATATGATTTAGGTTTAATTGTATCTTACAGTTTTATTCTATGATAGTATTTTATTATAATTTTTTTCCTTGTATTAAATGGTATTTTTGGAATACATAAATGGAATTTAAATGTACGCTCATAAGCATGTTTTTATAATTGAAAGCCCTATCAGTTGAATTTTGAAATGAACTAATGATTTTTTTTTTGAGGTTGATGTTTTTTTATGATACAAGGGTGTTTTTCATTTACATTTCTAATTAGCATATCTTCTCTTCCTGTGGGCCGATTGTGATGACACGAAGCCTGTATGTTACCACAAGTTCGTCCGAATACACCTGTGAAAACCCCATTGAAAGTCCTTCAGTAGTTTTTATGTGATGTGTGCACAAACAAACAAACACAAATTCCAAAAAGAACACACTCATCCTTTTTTTTATTTTTTTGAATAACAAACAAAATACAATACAGTACAAAATCTTGCAGAGGATGAAACAAATCAACATTCAATTACTACAATACAATAACAAAAGAAAGAAAGGAACGAAAGGGGGCTAAAAGGATTCACAGTAATAAAAATTGAGTGCAAAATAACAGAGCACGGCACTGGAGGCATGAATCAAAACAGTAACAAATGAGAAATGTCATCACAGGTCCTTACTGATTTGCTTGATTTCAGTTTCTTAAGTGACATGAAGTATTGTTTTGTATTGTCATATTGTGAACCATATGAAAGACGGTTTACTATTTCTCCACTTACTACAATGTACAATACAGGTCCTTCTCAAAAATGTGCATATTTACATTTAGGCATTTGGCAGACGCTCTTATCCAGAGCAACTTACATTTTTATCTCATTACACATCTGAGCAGTTGAGGGTTAAGGGTCTTGCTCAGGGGCCCAACAGTGGCAACTTGGTGGTTGTGGGGTTTGAACCTGGGATCTTCCGAACCGTAGTCCAATGCCTTAACCACTGAGCTACACCTGGCCCATATTGTGATAAAGTTCATTATTTTCTGTAATGTACTGATAAACATTAGACTTTCATATATTTTCGATTCATTACACACAACTGAAGTAGTTCAAGCCTTTTATTGTTTTAATATTGATGATTGTGGCATACAGCTCATGAAAACCCAAAATCCCTATCTCAAAAAATGAGCATATCATGAAAAGGTTCTCTAAATGAGCTATTAACCTAATCATCTGAATCAACACTGTTAAAAATTGTCCCGTTAAAAAACAGTAAGTAACTGGCAGCACGGTTGCCAGCAAGTTACTGTTAAATTAACAGTGTCTTGCTGTTGTTGAAATTTACAGTTTGTTGCTGTTTTTGAAAATGAAGCATGAAGCAGTTATTTTCTACATTAACAGTAAATTGCTGTCAAAAGAATTAACAGTTAATTAATGTTATTTTTTTTCTATGTGTCATACTGAGAAATGGACTGCTAATTAAAAAAAGGTGAAATTATTTTCCTAGATATTTAATTGATTTGGTAAAAAACATGTTTTAGTACAATGCACAAACATTAAAAATGTAACACAATGCAGTGTAACTTCAAAACTTGCTTTATTATACCTTTGAAAAACAAAAGCCACTTTTAATCACAAGATATTACTAAAATTAGTGGCTGTAGACAGTATTCAAAAATGAACACCTGAAAAAAATTGTGCGATTAACACACTAAAAGCATGTTTTTGTCATGAGTGAAGAGTATGTGTAAGGTGTGTGTGTGGTATATCAGTGAATGAGTGGGTTCACTTATATGGCAAGTCCCACTCAAAGTCCATTAGCTTTTTAAGTAGACTGGCAACCCGAGTGTTGACTGGTTTCTTCTTGTGGGTGACCTTCCTTGTGATAGGACGTTTCCACTCTTGGTGCCTTTTTCAGGGTTTATACCAATGAAGCGCCTGAAAAACAAATGCGTAAATTCAGAATTAGTGTGGGTAAAAGTTTACATAACAAGAATGTGAAGAGAAATTAATACATGAACCTAAGCATCTAACCTCTGAATGAATTCCAATGTGCATCACAGTGCTTAAAGGGACTACTACTGTACTTACTGGACTACTGCATTGTTGCCCACATAACTGACATGCAAACATGCTGCCAAGTGGCCACAAAAAAATGTACCTCAAAAAATCTCCACTAAAATAAAATGTCCATTAGCCTGCTGTACTACATTAGCACTACAATACGAACCAACAACACTACACTTTTGAACAGGAACTATTCTTACTAAGTATTCAATCGTCTGACTTATTCTATCAAACTAACTTTGATCGAAGCAATCCAAAATACAGCCAACATTAAAGAAACAAAACAGCAACATTAGTACAGAAAAACTCCCCTCAGAATACAGTTATGTACAAATTAGAACAAGCTTACCCAAATTTACAAGCACTGTTACCGAAATAAACACAGTGCAGTGGACCGTTGTGTCTAATATACATTTACGGTATATTAGGCAATAAATGAAAAGATAGCAAGCTAAAAATAGCAAACGAGATGACGATAAATTCAGCGTGCTATTGAGACATAAATATCACTTTGTTGCTACGGTGTATAAAGGCTTACTTTGCAGACGAGTTTATAGTATATGATGTTTAATTGAACTCACCTTATAATCAGGAATATTTGAATGGGAAATCCAGCTTCACTCTGAAGCAGTTAGCACGTTGACGTATTTAGAACTGAAATGAACGTATAAAATGTTACAATATCAGCTTCCACAATTATTTGCAATTGCAAAGGTGTGTTTTGTTTAAAAAGAGCAAGGCAAATGTGCACTTACCAGTTAAGTCTCAGAATAAAGATGGATGAAAATCCACATGTGCTCTGCAGTTTCCTGTTCCCGAAATACTGTTACAATAAGTACTGTTTTTTGGCCTTCGTGCAATAAATACGCTAAAATCCTGTTAAATTTGGCTACATCATTTCACCAACCGTAAAAAAACAGCAATACACTGCTTTTGAGCAAAACAGGATTATACTGTTAAATTTTTGCCGTGAATTAACAGCAATTTTTAACAGTGTAATTAACTCTAAACACCTGCAAAAGATTCCTGAGGCTTTTAAAAACTCCCAGCCTGGTTCATTACTCAAAACCGCAATCATGGGTAAGACTGCCGACCTGACTGCTGTCCAGAAGGCCATCATTGACCCCCTCAAGCAAGAGGATAAGACACAGAAAGACATTTCTGAACGAATAGGCTGTTCCCAGAGTGCTGTATCAAGGCACCTCAGTGGGAAGTCTGTGGGAAGGAAAAAGTGTGGCAGAAAACGCTGCACAACGAGAAGAGGTGACCGGGCCCTGAGGAAGATTGTGGAGAAGGACCGATTCCAGACCTTGGGGGACCTGCGGAAGCAGTGGACTGAGTCTGGAGTAGAAACATCCAGAGTGCCACAATCATCAATATTAAAACAATAAAAGACTTGAACTACTTCAGTTGTGTGTAATGAATCTAAAATATATGAAAGTCTAATGTTTATCAGTACATTACAGAAAATAATGAACTTTATCACAATATGCTAATTTTTTGAGAAGGACCTGTATACTAAAAGGATAATAATGTTAATCACAATAGAAACAGAGGGGTGTAGGTTATCCATATAGAAGATAACATCAGACATGTCAAACTGTGGAATATCATTGATCTTGAGTGATAACCAGGTGTGTATTTCTGACCAATAATCAGCTGACACAGGGCATAGAGATAACAGGTGTTGTAACGTTTCGCAGGCTGAATCACAAAAAGAACACAGGTCTCTTTAGAAATTCGGACACTGGGTATATATATTATTAATTATCTTGAAATTAGTTTCTTTAACTTTTGGGGAAACAAGCCACTTAACAAATTTAGAAAACGCCATTTCGATGAGTGACTGATCCCCATGAAAAGCCTGCAAATGCCTACCCGAGTCAAACTCATGGAAAATAATTAATTTAAAGTTCACACTAATAACCTTATTGTTACATTTGCTATCGTTTAGATTACAATTTCCAATTTTTTAATTTGGCAACACTGGTTTGATGTCTGTATGTAACATTATGTTACATATTAGGGATGTAGGGATGTAACGGTATTGTAAATGCCGTCGTACCGCAATAACACGTTAATTCAATAATACCGTGGTCACATGACGGTAAAACTATAGGTCTTCTGACAAAAGTTTGCTGAGGCGAATGGAGCGAACGGGAGGTAGCGGGAACTACAATTCCCATCAGCCCCGGCGTGGCCATCATCCTCTGCGGTCTGTTGTTGCTGTATGTCGTTACATATTATCTGCCTTAAAGCCAATGCACGACAAACCTTCCTGTATTCTTTTTGCGGACAACCTAAATTATATTTCTTCAAAAAAGATACATAATCCAACAGAGTACCATCTGAGTCCAACAAATCAGTCACAAACAAAATACCAGTTTCTATTAAACAATGACTTTCTGTTAACAGTTATCACTCTATTGTTCCATAGTGTGGACATGTGGGGAGAGAAGTTGTGTGTAAATATCATTTTCCAGAAAGAAAGGATCTGTTTGTGAAAACTAGATAATTTAACAGGAATTTCATTGATCTCAAAGTCACATTTTAATAAAAAAAATAATCAATCCCTCAAATTCCTTAAATATAGATCTGGGTATATGAAACAACATGGAATCAGACTGAAATAAACAACTCTAAGTCAGTTAATCATAAAAGTTCCTACCAATGATTCAAAGTCTAAAACTCTAACACCACCCGTAACATAATCTTTCACCAATTGTGCTCTTTTAATATAGTGAGTTTTATTTTTCCACAGGAATTGAAAAATAACTGAGTTGACTTTCTTAATGTTTTAATGTTTTGGAGAGAAACATACAGAGAATGACAAGTATGAATTAATTTAGAAAGACCTTCAGCTTTGGGAAGGATGACTTCACCAAATAAAGTGACATCCCTAGTCAGCCAATGACCAAGAGATCTCTTCATGTCAACGACTCCAGATGTTGGTGTCTTCTCTTCTGATCATGTTTTTAGATATCACTATACCTAAATACTTTACTTCTGGTTCTACTCTTATTGAAGCTATCATGTGTGAATAGGTAACAATTCACATTTCTTATATTCAGACACAGTCCTGAAGCCTGGGAGAAGGATGAGATAGTGTTGAGAGCCTTAACTACCATGGATTTGTCTCTTAAAAACAGCTGTATAATCGGCAAATTGACTTATTTTGAATTCTTTATAGCTTGCAGATCAGGATCATTCTGGATGATCAGCGCCAGCACGTGAGTGGTCAGGATGAACAGTTCAGGAGAAATAGGGCGACCCTGACGAATACCTCGCTGCACCTCAAACTTAGGCGCCATTCCAGGGTTAAGAGAAACAGAGCTATAGATGTTGCTGTAAAATATTTTGATCACAAAAGTTTACCTCAAAACCCAGGTGATGTAAGGCTTTAAGCCAAAAGTATCAAAGGCCTTATAAAAGTCCAAAAACAACACCAAACTTTCAGTCTTGATTAAGTGACGATAATCAATCATATCAAGAATCAGTCTAATATGATTCTGTATATTTCTTCCTTTTATAAAAGCTGACTGACACTAATGCACTAAATGTTTTAAACACTTAATTAAACGGTTCACATAAACATGAGCCAATCAGTTATAATCACTGGGTTATGGGTCTCAATTATCCAATAGAAGTTTGTCTTTGTTGGGTTTTGGGATTAAAGTGATGAGACCTTGTTTCATTGTGGGTGAAATATTAGTTAATGAGATTATATATATTATTATTATTATTATTATTATTATTATATCAGCATCAAGACTTTAAAATTCCACCGTTATATTATTACTCATCTCACGCGCAAACTAATTATTCTTTTCGCAAATATCTTCAATGTACAGACACGCGCACGTTACAGTTTTATTATATGAACAGATAAAGAAGAAGACGCTGGTTTTCCGCATTTCTGTTCAGGCGCTTTTCACAGACACTCTGTTTTGGGGTCCTTCGCTGAAGTCGCGCGCCAGTCGCGCTCTCGCCTCCGACCATTTTGAACGATTTTTTTTAACCTGTTATTGAATCTCCATCTCTCCGCTACTGTTTGGTATTTAATAGCATCTCTGCTCATTTCGCTGGTTTGTCTGCAGATAAAAACAACCATGAACCTTGAGTTGCTCGGTAAGTGTGCCTCGCGCTGCATTTCTCTCTCCACATAGTGTTTAAACGCGCGCTAGCTAACCGAGCTAAACTAGCAAAAGCACAGCGGATATCTTTCCCCTCCACCCGCATTCCGGCAGACCACGCCTTCTGCATTCTCATTGGCTGGGTCCATGACTTAGCGCGCTGATTCCTAAACTGGTGTGACGAATCAGCCAATTCCAATGCAGGGGCGGGAATGTAGTAGCCAATCGTTGAAGAGGGGGCGGGATTTGTCGGAATGCGGATGGGGACAATGTTTTTAAGCTACGTTTATCTTGTTGTTTGTAAACATGGCCCGTTTGTGTTTAAATAATATTGAATATAATTGATAGGTTTATTTATTAATAAATTGATAAATATTTAGCAGAGCACTGAAGGGTGTCCGCATGTTAATTTATTCATTAAATAATCCTGTAGCTCAGCTCAGTGCTCTGGATTTATAAACTACCTGAAGCTCCTCAGACTAAACCCCGCCTCCTCACCGTCATTACACATTACTTCATCATGTTATATTTCACTGTTTTTATTATACTGTTTCATGGTGTGTGTGTGTGTGTGTGTGTGTGTGTGTATTACAGAGTCGTTCGGGCAGAACTACCCCGAGGTAAGGAGGAGAGGAAAGTGTGTTCCTCCCTCTCTCTCTCTCTCTCTCTCTCTCTCTCTCTCTGATCACAGTCTTCGGCCAGGATGCCCCAATCTCTCTTGTGGTAATCTGTGTGTGTGTGTGTGTGTGTGTGTGTGACAGGAAGCGGACGGTACGCTTGACTGCATCAGCATGGCTCTGACGTGCACGTTTAACCGCTGGGGGACGCTGCTCGCCGTCGGCTGTAACGATGGACGCATCGTCATCTGGGACTTCCTCACACGAGGCATCGCCAAGATCATCAGCGCACACATCCACCCGGTCTGCTCGCTGTGGTCAGAACACACACACACACACACACACACACCGCGTCTGTCTCTGGATGCATGGATTTAAGCTTACTTTTTGATTGATTAATAAGCGTGTGTGTGTCTTGAACAGTTGGAGTCGAGATGGACATAAGCTGGTCAGCGCGTCCACAGATAACATTGTGTCTCAGTGGGACGTTCTGACCGGAGACTGTGATCAGAGGTTCCGCTTCCCCTCCCCCATCCTCAAGCTGCAGTACCACCCCAGAGATGCGTAAGTACCGTCCACTTCCTGTCTGATCTGCCAATCATCCGTCTTTAAAAGGTGATGGAAGCTTATAGTTGTTTGTGTGTGTGTCAGAGACAAGGTGCTGGTGTGTCCAATGAAGTCGGCTCCGGTGCTCCTCACGCTTTCAGACTCCAAACATGTGGTCCTGCCGGTGGACGATGACTCGGACCTGAATGTGGTGGCATCGTTCGACAGGAGGGGAAAGTTTATTTACACAGGAAACGCCAAGGGCAAGGTCAGAGCACACCGGGAACACTGAACAGTAGGAGAGCTGTGGGAGAACAGTACGGGAACAGTGGGAGAACAGTGGGAGAACAGTGGGAGAACAGTAGGGGAACAGTAGGGGAACAGTAGGGGAACAGTGGGAGAACAGTACGGGAACAGTGGGGGAACAGTAGGAGAGCTGTGGGGGAACAGTGGGGGAACAGTACGGGAACAGTGGGGGAACAGTGGGAGAACAGTAGGAGAGCTGTGGGGGAACAGTGGGGGAACAGTACGGGAACAGTGGGAGAACAGTAGGGGAACAGTGGGAGAACAGTACGGGAACAGTGGGGGAACAGTAGGGGAACAGTGGGAGAACAGTGGGGGAACAGTGGGGGAACAGTAGGGGAACAGTAGGGGAACAGTGGGAGAACAGTACGGGAACAGTACGGGAACAGTACGGGAACAGTGGGGGAACAGTGGGAGAACAGTAGGGGAACAGTGGGAGAACAGTGGGAGAACAGTAGGAGAGCTGTGGGGGAACAGTGGGGGAACAGTACGGGAACAGTGGGAGAACAGTAGGGGAACAGTGGGAGAACAGTACGGGAACAGTGGGGGAACAGTAGGGGAACAGTGGGAGAACAGTACGGGAACAGTGGGGGAACAGTAGGGGAACAGTGGGAGAACAGTACGGGAACAGTACGGGAACAGTACGGGAACAGTGGGGGAACAGTGGGAGAACAGTAGGGGAACAGTGGGAGAACAGTGGGAGAACAGTAGGAGAGCTGTGGGGGAACAGTGGGGGAACAGTACGGGAACAGTGGGAGAACAGTAGGGGAACAGTGGGAGAACAGTACGGGAACAGTGGGGGAACAGTAGGGGAACAGTGGGAGAACAGTACGGGAACAGTGGGAGAACAGTAGGGGAACAGTACGAGAACAGTACGGGAACAGTGGGGGAACAGTAGGAGAGCTGTGGGGGAACAGTGGGGGAACAGTAGGAGAACAGTGGGAGAGCTGTGGAGGAACAGTAGGAGAAATCATGTCACAGATACACAGTCACTCGCGCAATAGTGGTTACAGAAGCGTTTGCAGGAAAAAGCGCGCACCCCAAGTCCTCCAAGGTACGGGAGCAATTTACATTAAACGGCTCTAATCGGGCATTAAAATCGAGCGTTTTTTATTCGGGCGTTCGTAGTGTCCGGCTGCGCGGATGAAGTGCCGAGGGTTTTCTACACATAGGAGTCAGTGAGAGTTCACACGGGCTTTGGTGACGTGCGTTTGTCCGGCTGCGCGGTTATACGGTGTCAAAAAAAAAAACCGTTGCATGCAGCTTTTTCTTGGCGCTCAAATCCCAACGGACGCAAGGAAAACACTTCTAGTTCGTTTTCTTCACGTTCAGTTTACACTTCGGAGGACCGGATATATCCCATAATCCTACACGCTGTACACAGGGAAATGCGGGAAAAGGGCAAAATAAACAGAGTGAACCCAGTAGCGGCGAGGGTTTTTTTTTCTCTCCCTACGTCGCCATGTTACGCGAATGTCTAGTATAGCAAAATGGTCTATATATATATTTTTATTGGGACAATAAAAAAAAGGGTAAAATACACGAGAGGAATAATGTATAAACCGTGAAAAGGATGTAGCAAGAGACACTTCAATTAAAAATAATATCATAATAATCTAGAAGTCTATTATTCTTCTTAAGTTGAATTAATTTAAGAAAATTTAAAAGTGAGGTCATTCTTAACAACTGAATATGTCAGTGTCTATATATATATACACACACACTGTCAACTTGCCATCTGCAATTATTGTTAAAAACAAAAATGTTGATTTACATAAAATAAGGTTTAAATGTCAAAATTAAACATCATTAAACTCTATGTGGCTATTGCATTTTTTAAAGTTTACTTTTATACATAAATAATACCCTGATTTATGGTTTTATATAGTTAAGCAAAACAGCAAATTAAAGCGCTTAGTTTTATCCGATTAGTCGAGGGAGAAAAAAATAATCGACCAACTAATCGATTATCAAAATAATCGTTAGTTGCAGCCCTAAAAGCAACACACTCATTTTTACTGGCAAGAGAAAATCCACCACAATGTTCATCATGCAGAGCCCAGTTGTCCATCAAACATATTTTATTTGACTGCAACTTTTATTCCTCTAAGGAACTTGTTTTATACTGTTGATACTTTTAAAAAAGTTTTTGAACAAGGAAATCCAAATATGGTTTTAAAATTCTTACAAACCGGATTCCAAAAAAGTTGGGACACTAAACAAATTGTGAATAAAAACTGAATGCAATGATGTGGAGATGGCGAATGTCAATATTTTATTCAGAGTAGAACATAAATCACGGAACAAAAGTTTAAACTGAGAAAATGTATCATTTTAAAGGAAAAATATGTTGATTCCAAATTTCACGGTGTCAACAAATCCCAAAAACGTTGGGACAAGTAGCAATAAGAGGCTGGAAAAAGTAAATTTGAGCATAACGAAGAGCTGGAAGATCAATTAACAGTAATTAGGTTAATTAGCAACATGATTGGGTATAAAAAGAGCTTCTCAGAGTGGCAGTGTCTCTCAGAAGCCAAGATGGGTAGAGGATCACCAATTCCCACAATGTTGCGCAGAAAGATAGTGGAGCAATATCAGAAAGGTGTTACCCAGCGAAAAATTGCAAAGACTTTGCAGTTATCATCATCAACTGTGCATAATATCATCCGAAGATTCAGAGAATCTGGAACAATCTCTGTGCGTAAGGGTCAAGGGCGTAAAACCATACTGGATGCCCGTGATCTCCGGGCCCTTAAACGACACTGCACCACAAACAGGAATGCTACTGTAAAGGAAATCACAGAATGGGCTCAGGAATACTTCCAGAAACCATCGTCAGTGAACACAATCCACCGTGCCATCCGCCGTCGCCAGCTGAAACTCTACAGTGCAAAGAAGAAGCCATTTCTAAGCAAGATCCACAAGCACAGGCGTTTTCATTGGGCCAGGGATCATTTAAAATGGAGTGTGGCAAAATGGAAGACTGTTCTGTGGTCAGACGAGTCACGATTCGAAGTTCTTGTTGGAAATGTGGGACGCCATGTCATCCGGACCAAAGAGGACAAGGACAACCCAAGGTGTTATCAACGCTCAGTTCAGAAGCCTGCATCTCTGATGGTATGGGGTTGCATGAGTGCGTGTGGCATGGGCAGCTTGCATGTCTGGAAAGGCACCATCAATGCAGAACAATATATTCAGCTTCTAGAACAACATATGCTCCCATCCAGACGTCATCTCTTTCAGGGAAGACCTGCATTTTTCAACAAGATAATGCCAGACCACATTCTGCATCAATCACAACATCATGGCTGCGTAGGAGAAGGATCCGGGTACTGAAATGGCCAGTCTGCAGTCCAGATCTTTCCCCTATAGAGAACATTTGGCGCATCATAAAGAGGAAGGTGCGACAAAGAAGGCCCAAGACGATTGAACAGTTAGAGGCCTGTATTAGACAAGAATGGGAGAGCATTCCTATTTCTAAACTTGAGAAACTGGTCTCCTCGGTCCCCAGACGTCTGTTGAGTGTTGTAAGAAGAAGGGGAGATGCCACACAGTGGTGAAAATGGCCTTGTCCCAACTTTTTGGGGATTTGTTGACACCATGACATCTTGATTCACCATATTTTTCCCTTAAAATTATACATTTTCTCAGTTTAAACTTTTGTTCCGTGATTTATGTTCTATTCTGAATAAAATATTGACATTTGCCATCTCCGCATCATTGCATTCAGTTTTTAATCACAATTTGTTTTGGAATCCGGTTTGTAGAAAAAATTAATCTTAAACATCTTATCTAATTTTTAAATAACCACAATGCTTCTCGCCATGAATATAGCCATAGAAGCTGGTATGGCGTTAAAAAATAAAGAAAAGAAAAAAGAAAGAACAGTAGGTGAACAGTGGGAGAGCTGGCAGCTGATGGCTTAGTGTGCACCAAGTACAGGTTATCACATATTTTCCCTCACACACACACACACACACACACACACACACATACACACACGTCTCTCTCTGTGGTGACAGATTCTGGTGTTGAAGACGAGCACTCAGGACCTGGTGGCGTCGTTCAGAGTGACCACAGGCACCAGCAACTCCACTGCAATCAAGTCCATTGAGTTTGCACGCAAGGGCAGGTTAGTCCACAAATGATGATTGGCACACACACACACATACGCACGCACACACACACACGTACGCACGCACACATACGCACACACACATACGCACACAAACACACACACATACGCACACGAACGCACACGAACACACACACACACGAACACACACACATACGCACACACACACAACCACGCGCACAACCGCACGCGCGCGCACACACACAACCACGCACACACACACAACCACGCACACACACACAACCACGCACAGATACGTACACACGCACGCACACACAACCACACACGCACGCACACACACACACACACGCACGCACACACACACACACACACACGCACACACAACCACACACGCACGCACACACACACACAACCACACACACATACGCGCGCACACAAACACGCACGCACACGCACGCACACACACATACGCGCACACAAACGCGCGCACACACACACACAAATGCGCGCACACACACACACAAACCCTAACCCTCTGTCTTGGTGTGTGTGTGTGTGTGTGTGTGTGTGTGTCTCTCTCTCTCTCCAGTTGTTTCCTGATTAACACGGCCGATCGTATTATCCGAGTGTACGATGGCCGAGAGATTCTCACCTGCGGGAGGGACGGAGAACCAGAACCTATGCAGAAACTACAGGACCTTGTCAACAGGTCTGTCTCTTACACACACACACACACACACACACACACACACACACACACACACACAGAGTGAGGTACGCAACTATGTGAACATTGTTGGTGTGAGGTGGACTTTATACCCCTAGTGGACCTACGGGGAACTACAAGCAGCATGTCTGTGACTGGGTGATGAGTAGAGCACTGAGGACATTTGTGTAACGAGGTGTGTGTGTGTGTGTGTGTGTGTGTGTGTGTGTGTGTGTGCGCGCAGGACTCCATGGAAGCGGTGTTGTTTCTCAGGCGATGGTGAGTACATCGTGGCAGGCTCGGCTCGGCAGCACGCGCTATACATCTGGGAGAAAAGCATCGGGAACCTGGTGAAGATCCTCCACGGCACACGAGGAGAGCTGCTGCTAGATGTAGCGGTGAGACACACACACACACACACACACACACACACACACACACACACACACACACTGTTAGACACTGGTGTGTCCTACTGGTCCATTCGTCCTGTCAGTCTAGGAAGCTAAACTGAGCGCGACTGACCGGAACATTCTTCAGATCCTTACACAGAACCATAACAATAGAGAAACAGGAACAGTTAGATCATTTGTGTTTGGAGGAGCAAACGATTATTTTTGTGTGTGTGTGTGTGTGTGTGTGTGTGTGTGTGTGTGTGTGTGTGTGTGTGTGTGTGTGTGTGTGTGTGTGTACACAGTGGCATCCTGTGCGGCCAATCATCGCCTCCATCTCCAGCGGTGTGGTCTCAATCTGGGCCCAAAACCAAGTGGTGAGTAAAAACTCAGTCCTGTGTGTGTGTGTGTGTGTGTGTGTGTGTGCGCGCGCACTCCCTGTGTATCAGTGAGCAGTGTGGTGCTGAGTATGAGGGTTTGACCGGACCTTTGGTTCTGTAGGAGAACTGGAGCGCCTTCGCCCCGGACTTTAAAGAGCTGGACGAGAACGTGGAGTACGAGGAGAGAGAGTCTGAGTTCGACATCGAGGACGAAGACAAGAGTGAACCAGAACAGACAGGTCACACACACACACACACACACACACACACACCGTACTATACTCTTCTGCTTTCTTTACAGCATACACAGATCACATGACCGTGATAATGAAATAAATGTGATAATTTAAAGCACGAATAACGTGTGTGTGTGTGTGTGTGTGTGTTAGGAGCCAATGCTGCTGAGGACGAGGAAGTGGACGTGACCTCTGTTGATCCGATACCAGCTTTCTGTAGCAGGTCAGTACTATAGTGATGATACAAGGAGGTTGCAGGTGATTGACGTTTACACGAGAGTGTAAACACTTCAACTGCCTTCATAATAATAATACAGTGGAACCTCGGATTACGAGTAACGCGGTTTGCGAATGTTCCGCAAAACGAGCAAGAAGATTCTGACTTGGAAAACGAGCGTTGTCTTGGTTTACGAGCACCGAGTGTCATGTATAACGCATACGCTTCTTTTGACGCCGAGCATCACAACTGAGCCAACGGTTTTTCTCTCTTGTGCTGCGGAATTGTGGGTAATCATCTCCCCTGCTGGGTCTTAAAGCTTGCAGAATTTCTGTGTAAGGCAGAGAGTGTGTGTGTGTGTGTGTGTGTTAGTGATGAGGAGCTGGAGGACTATAAGGCACTGCTGTATTTACCCATCGCTCCTGAGGTGGAAGACCCTGAGGAGAACCCGTTCGGCCCGCCTCCTGATGGACAAGGCTCCACCCCTGATGATGGCTCCAGCCACAACACCTCCTCAGACAAGAAACAGAGACAGCCATCTGCAGACGGAGCTCCGCCCAAAAAGAAAGCTCGAACTACAACCATTGAGCTGCAGGGCGTCCCCAGCGATGGTGAGAGTGTCCCTCTGTGTCCCTCTGTCTCCCTCTGTCTCCCTCTGTCTCTCTCTCCCCCCTCTGTGTCTCTCTCCCCCCCCCCCCCCCCGTGTCTCTGTCTCTCTCTCTCTCTCTCGTTGTATTCTTGATGTGTTTTATAATGATGCTGGTTTGTAATTAATACGGGATTAAAGTTAATTACATTTAGTCATTTGGCAGACACTCCGAGCGACTTACAAAAGTAATTAAAATAATGAATCTCTCTCTGTCTGTCTCTCTCTCTCTGTCTGTGCCTGTCTGTCTCTCAGAGGTGCACCCGTTGTTGGGGGTGAAGGGAGACGGGAAGTCGAAGAAGAAGGCTGCCGGCCGTCCGAAGGGATCGAAAGGTAAAGAGAAAGATTCGGCGTTTAGACCCAAACTGTTCGACAGAGAGAGAGACAGAGGGGCGGAGTTGGACGGGCCGGGACTAAAGGGTAAGACCCCGCCCACATTGATCTCCCCCTACACGCTTGCTTAAAGCCAAAGCCTGCTCGAGCACAGACGCAAACCCCGCCTCCTGGGCTAAGCTGCCCTCCCCCAGCTTAGTAAATAAAAAACTGGGGCAATTACAGTATGGGCTGTGTGGCCCCGCCTCCGTTCTGCCTGCAGGGGGACGTATTTCTGTGTGCTGGGGCTTTCCACACTTCTACTGCCCTCCTATGCCTGGGTGTGGCTCCCTCCGGCTTTGCTCCCTGTCCTTCCTGCTCCGTTCCTGTCCCCCTCTCCCCTACGCCTGTGCGCGTGTGTGTGTGTGTGTGGTCCTGATCTTCATTGTGACACGCTCGAGTCTCTGTGTGTGATTAACAGATGAATGATTGACACACTCCTCCTGCTGCTCCTCCTCAGCTCCACCACACACACACACACACACACACACACACACACACTCACACAGCCTGGTACATGCCTTACATCTGCTGTGTGTGTTGTGTTTGCAGGAACGCTTGTAGCTTCAGCGTACAAGCCGCACGATGTTCAGGGTCTGGACTGAGGGCGGGCGGGGCTGAGGGACTGATGGTGTGAGCCTGCAGCGCCCCCTGTCTGTGTGGAGACCTAACGTTCTGTAAAAGACTGTAGAAGTGCTGAGTGTGGGGAGACTCAGGACGTTCCACTCGGTTCTAACTGTTCCAGGGTCAGTGTGTGACAGACAGGACGTGTTTCATTCCCCAGAACACAGCGCCTCCTGCTGATGGACAGAGAGAGACGGAGAGAGAGAGAGAGAGAGACTGAACATTCTTCTGTAAATATTTTTCCTCTCAGCTGTGTAGTAATGTTGTATTTTTTTTTATTTTATTTTTTTTACAAACCACTTCTGCTTTGTGTGTGTGTGTGTGTGTGTGTGTGTGTATGTATGTATGTGTGTGTGTTTGTGGGTGTGTGTGACCCCTCTCTGTAGGAGTTTCTTCCACTTTTTAGTCCAGGAAGAAAATAAGCTTTGGAATAAAATTATTTCCGAAAACGGATCACATCTGTAACATTCTTTTCTCCTGATTGTGTGTATATATATGTGTGTGTGTGTGTGTGTGTGTGTGTGTACACAGGTGTGTACACGTTTATCCTGATGTCCGTTTGTGCGTGTAAAATTGCCAGTGAGCCACTAGGTGGCACCAGTCGTGTGTTTGTGTCTCTGACCCTCTCACACACACACACACACACACACACACACACACACACACACACAAGGCAGTGTAATGAAGAGAGATATGTTTGTCATTTATCTCCATTCTGCTGTTGGATTCCATTTTGTTTCTTTGTATGTAAAAAAAAAAAATAACTTGTGCCCTGGGTCACATGACCGGTGGGGGGGGGGGGGGGATTGGGGTCCCTGGTTACTGCAGGTGCAGTGTGTAGAGTGGGAAGGAAGGGACGTGTACATGTGAGACATGCGCCTCTGCAGCCGAAATTGTTTAAATGTTAAACTTTTAGATTTGCTGAATATAAATATTTAATAAACTCTTCATACCCTCGGGCGTGGCAGAGATGTGAGTTACAGGGGTAACACTAAAGCGTTTCTGGTCCCCCCAGACGTTTCACAGCGCATTTTAAAAATTGGAATGTCACGAAAATTTGCATTTTCTTTGGTAATTTAATTTGTAAGGTGAAAAATTTAAGCTCTCAATAATTTTAGATTAATTACAAACTGGCAAAAAACGTACCTCAAAATATTAGAATATTTCCTGAGATCGATTAGTAAAATTATTGTAAAATGATGTACGGTACAGAAATATCAAACTTCTGAAGCATGATGTTCATTCACACACTCTCGGTCGGGGTTCCTTTAGCATGAGTTGCTGCATCAGTGTGATGCGTCATGGCCGTGACCAGCTTGTGGTGTTGAAGACCAGGTTGCTTTGATACCCTCTCTATTGGGTTCAGGTCAGGTGAGTTGGCTGGCCAATCAAGCCCAGTAATATCGAGGTCAGTAAACCAGTTAGAAGTGCTCTAAAATCTCCTGATAGACGCTGTGTTGACTTTGTGGACCGACACCAGCAGCCCAAAACATTAATGACTGTGGAAACTTCACACTGGACTTCAATGAGGTTGAAGTCTCCTCTCTTCCTTCTTGAGCTTGATTCCCAAATGAAATGCCAAGTGTACTTTCATCTGAGAAGAGGACTTTGGACCACTGAGCAACCAGTTCTTGTGTCTGGTCCTTAGCCCAGCTAAGACGCCTCTGACGTTGGTCTCTGGTTCAGCAATGGAATGATACTAGGAATGGAATAGTTGTAGCCTCTGTCCTGAAGACCTGGGACTCCAGCTTCACTCCACTCCTGTGGAAGCTCTTCCAAGGCCTTGTGGTCTTTTTTTTTTTAATGTGGCGATCATCAGTGTTGCTTCTGCACCTTTTCCTGCCACACTTTTCGCTTCCAGTCGACTTTCCATTAGTGTTAACACGGCAGATTCTGTGGCTTACGGTCCTTGTGGTGAGAGTCGATGATGCTTCACCGCACATGTACTGAACTAGACCGACTCTGTATATACTGTATGAATAATAATACATGAATAGCTGAGTTTCACATTTAAAAAATTTATTATAAAAAATATTAAATTATTTAATTGAAATTGAAATTCTTTTGATATGTAAAAGAGTGAAACAGCGAGATTTAGTAAATAATTAAAATTTCATCTTTATTACAATCACGTGAACACCAGATTTCAGGAAAAGATATTTTTATAAAGAGAACACAATCACACAGTTCCTGCAGGTGGTGTGTGGGTGTGGCCAATCAAACGCCACCATTCAGGCAGAAATATAAAACCGTCCTCGGGACCATGGTGTGTTTTCACTCTGCAAGCGTGTGTGTGTGTGTCTGTAGGTGGCGATGTCGCATTACCCCCGCAGCGATGTGTAAAAGTGTTGTGATCAGACTCCCTCTGCTGAAAGAGGAGAGGTGCAATGCGGGTGTGAGCCACGAGGGCGGCGCTGTAAACACTTCAGGCCGTGTCTCAGTGCAGGTGTGGAACTAAAACATCCTGATGTTGTTTATCGAATAAAAGTGAATCAAAAGTTCAGAATTAAATTCACATGTACAATGAAACTCGAGTCAAATCTGCAAGCAGCCACAAAGAAATAGAAACTTGTTCAACACCACAACTGAAAGCTGGAAGGCCGAGACGTTCCGCCTCCGACCAGGAAATTAATCAACACTCATTGTTTCACTGCAAAATGTTTTCACATGAGAACAACAAAAAACATCAAAGCGTCAGGGTTCGAGCGCCGAGGAGCTCCGGCACGACCGGCGTCTTCATGTACACGCAGAATTTACAAACAATCATTAGAGAAATCCACCGCGCCTCCTGGAGGTGTGAGCGCGAGAAGTTTTATACACAGTAATTCATAAAGATCTAATAGCGTCCACTTCCTGCCTTCCTTCCTCTTCATATCACTTTCTGTCTGATCTAATCTTATCATTAGTTACTTCCTGTCTGATTTGATTATTATATTAGTCATTTCCTGTCTAGTCAGATCTGATCTCTTCTTAAGTTCCTCCCTGTCTGACTTGATCAGATCTCACACTTTCACTTCCTGTCTGGATTGCATGTGTGTGTGTGTGGAGGCGATGGCGTTTGGCTTTGGATGCTTTTTTTTCCCAGAGTAACTAACTGGTTTAGTGATCGTCTCAGGTGATGGGTGGGGCCAGATGTAAAAGAGCCCCACCCACACTGCTGGAAAACAATCAGAGAAATCTGACATCTTTTAGTGCGAGTGCATTGGCTTTCAAGAAAGTTTTCATCTGATTCGTTCTAATAAAACCCGACACTCATTAGCACCAGCGACGAAACGATAAACCGCTTGTTTGTCTGTCCAGTGCGTCTCAGAGCCGCCACTTTAACGTGGCACCATATTGCTGAACATCGTCCAACCAGAGTGCAGCATTTATACATTTAGATTTTCTGGTACATTTGTGGGTGAAAAGAGAATCAAACCCTCACATGTCTCGTCTCCAGCGTGCGAAAAACCACCGCTCTACACTACAGCACTGTGAAACACCTATGTACAGTTACCATGGAGACGGGAGGTAGCCTCATGTGGTCAAGGCAGTAAAACACACAGACACACACACATATGCAAAGGCTCATGGGAGATTTACTCAGACAAACCAAAATGCAAAGGTTATGATTGGTTATGAGAGGGGACCAATAAAAATGTGTGTGTGTGTGTGTGTAAGCTAAAATCCAATAGTTAGCTTCATCGTCATCATATTTGCAGACATGAAGGAGAGAACACGAGTACACCCTCTGAGGGCGAGTCCTCCCTTTGTGGTGTTAGCACGTTAATTGTCACTGCATTAGCGCTTGAACGGCTGCTGCAGGATGTTTGCTAGCTGTAAGTGAGGATTATTCTAGTCGTCTAAAATAGTTTGTCCTCGTTATTTACCCCTCAGCTTCTTTTAATCAATATTTCTAATTTCATTTTAGGATTTCAGGAAGAGTTAGCTAAATAGTTCCACCTCAGGCTAAAGACGTTCATGGGTGGTTTCGAGTTTCTTGTACAGTGTGGGAACTGATACTGAAGGTTATTTAGCTTGTTAGTTTTGAAAAGTGCAGAGGTTTAAAGTTTAAATGAAATTTCACACACACACACACACACACACACACTGCTTCATGGATATTACAACGAAGCTAATGTTGTGTTCAGACTGAAGTTGTTTAGTGACAATAAAAAATTTTTAAAAAGCCAGAAGGAATTTTTTAAAGACTTATAACTTCTCTCAGCTCTGATTGGCTACGACACATGACCAATCAGAATGCTTCGTACCCTGAGAGGAGGACGTGTAACTGAGTAAATCTCCCATAATGCCACACTGTGTGTGTGTGTGTGGTTATACAGTGGTGACGGTGAGGAGGGAGTTTGGGATCTGCACATTCTCATCGTGTGTCCCAAGTCGAGTCCCGTGAGTCAGCAGCTCCTCCACCGTCGTCCAGTCGTCCAGCAGCTTCCTGGTCCTGAGGCGGCTCAGCTTCCTCTGACTCAGCTCCATTAGCACGGTATGTCCGCTGCTGTCTCCGCCCACACTGCTGTTATTGTTAGGGCCGCCCCCTCGGAGAGCCTCGCGCTTCTCCCGCTGCTTCTGCAGCACCTGTTCGCGGCGTTCTGAGCGGCTCCAGTAGCGCCCCACCCTTCGTATTTCCACATTTGTTTCATCATCTGTGCTAATGCCACCGCCGCGCTCGTCTGCTAGCCGGAGCGCCCGCTCACGCAACAGCTGGTTACGCATCGCTCGCGGGTTCAGCGGCCCCGATGGAGGTTTGTGTGCTGATGATGTAGTGGTGGTGGTCACGTGACCCTCAAGTGTGCTGTACGGACCATGCCGATTGGTGCTCTTAGGCCAAGTGTCGTTTCCTTCCTGAGACGGCGTGTGACTGAGCGTATGGAACCGCCCTCTTTCTTGCGCTCCTGGTGGCTCCTTCTCACATTCCTCTTTTATACCTGTTTGTGGCTCAGTGAAGCTTCTCCCCCTGCTGTCATGGCAATAGGACTGTAGCGGTGGAGCAAAATGGTGGTCGTCAGTGGAGCTGGAGAGACTAGGCTGGCTTATAGCGTGTTTGGGGCGTGTCCGTGACATGTGATGTGCGTTTTGGGCAGGGAGTGTTGCGTGGGCGTGGGGTGGGCCATGTGATGGGAGTGCATCATGGGGATGGTGCTTGTGTTGGGCAGATGGAATAGGGTGGCTGTGGGGCGAAGCATGTGAAGGGTGTGAATCATGGGCATGGTGTGCTAGTTGGGTGGGAAGTGTAGCCTGGGTGTGGGGTGGGGCATGTGAGGAAAGGATATCATGGGTGTGGTGTGTCTGTTTGGCAGGAAGTGTAGGGCGGGCGTGGCCATGGTGTGTGCTGTGTAATGTAAGTGCATTGTGGATGTGGTGTGTATCTTGGGCAGGGAGTGTTGTGTGGGCGTGGCCATGTACCCCATGCGATTCAGATGTACAGTTTATATGGGTGGGGAGCACAGCATGGGTGTGGCCATGGTGTGCACCAAGTGAAGCATGTGTATCAGTGGCATGGTGTGTGTGTTGCGTGGGGAGCGTAGTGCGGGTGTGGTCGTGCTGTGTTGTGTGTGACGTGGGGGTACTGTGGGTGTGGCGTGTGTGTTGGGTGGGAAGAGTTGCATGATACGAGTGTGCAGGGAGATTGGGGTGTTGGGTAGGATGTAGGACGTTGTTAACATGATGTCCAGCTTGATTAGCACTGTGTGTAGGATGACTAGCATGGTGCATAGAGGGTGCAGGATGATTAGCATGCAGTGTGGTGTAGTTAGCCAGATGTGAACGGTGTGTATGGTGAATAGCTTGGTGTGCAGGGTAGTTAGCAGGATGTGGAATGTGATTAGCATGGTTCCTAGGATGGTTGGCATGAGGTGTAAGATGATTAGCATGGCTCATAGGGTGATTAGAATGATGTGTAAGATGATTAGCATGGTGTGTGTGATAGCTAGCATTGCACAGCACATCTGTTTCAGTTTCCTCAGTTGGCTGTTGCTGAAGCACGTGGCTGTACCGGTTTAGCGTCACGCTGCAATAATTAGGTGATGCGGGGTGACTCGCCCTCCTGCGCTGCTCCACATGCACAGGACGGTGGTGTAGCGTCCTGCTCCTCCTCAGCATCCCTGATGACCCATGCTGTGTCATCACCCTCTGCTGGCCGCTGGGAGAACTGCAGGTAGAGAAAATGGCGGCGCTACTCGAGCTGTGGTGGTTCGGACACGGATGCTCGCCATTGTGCAGCTGCGCAGATGCGACCCTGACCATCTGCCGCGGGTGAGTATCCGCGTCCACGCACTCTCCATCGGGCTGTGTTGCGAGTGCCTCAGGGATGGCTTCTAGCTCACGATGTGCTTTCTGTGTGTCTATGCACAGGTTCTGCAGCTCCCCCTGGTGGTGGAGCCGTGAGTTATACACCCGCATGCGTTTCTCCAGCAGACGCTGAAAGCGCAGGAACTCGGCCGTGCTCACGCTGTAGAAGCCCGAGTCACTCAGCTCCGATGAAATGAATGACTCGGACGAAGGTGATCCTCCTCGTACTCGTGTCCCTCGACCTCCCTGGTGGGCGTGGCACTCATCTAACCCTTCCTCCGTCTCCACTCCCGAGAGCTCCCCCTGGTGGAAGCTGCCGTCTGTCCAGCCTAGGCCGCTGTCCAGCTCGTGATGGAGGGGGAGATATCCCACTGTCTTCTCCAGAACATAGTCCTCGTCCTCTGTCTGCAAGCGGAGGCAGAAATTAATAATCATGCTCAGTTTTATTTAATATTTATTGTATATTAAGATTTGATATTTCTATAAATTCCATAAAGGAATAATATTCCTATTGGCAGAATTCCATCAGCTGCAGGGTGGAAGTCCTCACTGCTCTCGGCTCTGTTTTATTGCCGCGTCTTGATGATTAATGCCATGTGGTTGCTTAGCAACACTCAACATATCTGCATAACATTTGGTGTTCGAGGCAGTGAAAGAGTTTACACTCGGTCCTCATTCTTCTGTTCATCTCTTTAATCAGTGTTTAATCATTTCATCAAGAATTAACACCTAATGAAGTCTGAATAAAATGACACTGTTGGATTTACTCCTTATTGCCTTAGTTATTCCAGACATACACACACACACACACACACACACTAACCTGGCTCTGGAAGCTGCTGGGTTCCTCCATGTTGGAGTTGCAGCAGGACAGGAGACAGTTGTGTTTCTGAACAGCTTTAGGAGAGAACTCGGGATCCTGATGCACAGAAACAGGGGAATGTTTCAAAACACTCTAATGCTTCATGCTAACTTCATGCTAACAGTATGCTAACATGGCTAATTAGGTAAAGAGAAGCTTCAGGAAATCAGCTTGTGATGTTAAAGCGGGGGATGTGAAGGAGGAAGAACAAGAGAGACATCAGGATATACAGATGGAAATAAAGATGGAGGGATGGATTAGGGATGGACTCTGAGTGTGTGTGTGTGTGTGTGTGTGTGTGTGTGTGTGTTCGCCTAAGAGCTGCGTGATCTTTGTTAGTCCTTTTTATGATTCTGTTGATGTGGATTTTACAGTCAGTCTCTCTCTCTCACACACACACACACACACACTGCACCTACATGGCGTGGAGCTGTTCGCTTGTCCTCGAGGTCCCGCGGAGCGTTGGGGAGATACTCGTATCTGCCTCCGTCTCCATGGTTACCAGGCAGGCTCACATGACTGTAGCAAGGCCTGAAAGAAACACACACACATACACACACATCAGTCAGTGAGAACACATTTTGAACAAATCAACACACACCTCCACACAGCCGTGTGCTCACGTTAGGGCCGGACACACCGACCTGATGTACACAGAACCTCTCTACAGCTTAACATACAGAGAGAGAGAGAGAGAGAGAGAGAGAGAGAGAGGTGTGGTGATTCGATCCGTCCTCCTCGGTCATGCTGCTCAACACTGCAGTAAGAGTAAAGAGCATAACACACACTCAGTGTTGTGTGTCATATGGATGGCTGTATTTTTCTTTGCAGCTGCAGGCTGTGAGTGTGTGTGTGTGTGTGTGTGTGTGTGTGTGTGTGTTGTCTTTCTCAGCTGCAGTTGCCTTGCATGTTTTGAGTCTGACCTCGTTTCTGCAGAAGAAAACCGACTCTGTAAATACGACACTGTTAGCGTGTTAGCTTGCAGCATGAACATTTTATCCTCTTTCACCACACACACACACACGCACACACACACACACACACACACACACACACACACAGAGAGTTAGCAGATTTCTTCCACTAATTCCTGTCCCTGAGTTAGCTCTGCTCTGGCTCCTCCAGGACTCGGTGCATCTTGTCCACCTGCTGCTCGAGCCTCAATCAGCGGCTGCGCTCTCCACTCAGAGACATGAACATGCTTTGATCTTCAATAAATTATTTCCAATCATTTAAACATATTTTGAAAAGTTGCAATTCCATAAGAGTCCATAAGGAGCCATCAAACCCAGAACTTCCAACTGAGTGACTTTAACTACTTATTAAACGTTATTAAAAATATACAGACTGAGACAGATCTGAGAACCTGGGAGAGAACATCCAGCTGTGGAGAACATCCAGCTAAAGTCAGTGAGAACACTGCAAAAATTGTTAGTCTAAAAATAAGAAACAATTACTACATTTGATAAAAAAATTACCTAAATCTAGTGAAATTATCTGTCCATGCAGCAAGTAAAGTTTACTTGGTAAGAAATCTTGAAATAAGATTTTAAATCAAGCAAACTGAGCAAACAAATCTTTGAGTTTGTCAAAGAATCTTAAAAGAAGTTTTATTTTGTGAGACGTCTGGTGAAATAACTAATTTAGCTTATTTTAAGAGCTATTCTATCCAATTTAGGATTTCTGGACTAAGAAAGACAAAATGATATACTCATGCTCAGTTTAAGATTATGATATAAAATCAAGTATTAAAAACAAGTAAGTAATTTTTAAAACAAGGCAAATTATCTATCATGTCTGAAAGTCAGATTTTAAATCATGGCAAGTGTCAGATAATTTGCAGTGAAGGTAAAGAGGGGATCAATCAGAGAAGCCTAGAGGAAAACCTGCTCCAGAGTCTGTCTGTTAGAGTCCTAAGGCTGGGGGTGGAGCTTCAACTTCCAACAGGACAAGAGCCATGGGCGTTCCTCCAAAGCATCTACACCGATAACCTGAACTTTTGAACATTTGAAACTCAAGACTTTAATCTGACTGAACATCTGTGACAAGAGGATCGACGCTCTCTTTAAGACTAACAGCACCACCACCACTAATCACTATTACTACCACCACTACACCCACCACTACCATCACCACTACTACCACCACTACACCCACCACTACTACTACCACCACCACCACCACTACTCCCACCACTACCATCACCACTACCACCACCACTACTACCACCACTACCACCACCACTACTACTACCACCACCACCACTACACCCACCACTACTCCCACCACTACCATCACCACTACCACCACCACTACTACCACCACTACCACCACCACTACTACTACCACCACCACCACTACACCCACCACTACTCCCACCACTACCATCACCACTACCACCACCACTACTACCACCACTACCACCACCACTACTACTACCACCACTACCACCACCACTACTACTCCCACCACTACCATCACCACTACTACTACCACCACTACCACCACCACTACTACCACCACTACCACCACCACTACTACTACCACCACTACCACCACCACTACTACTCCCACCACTACCATCACCACTACTACTACCACCACCACTACTACTACCACCACTACCACCACCACCACTACTACCACCACTACCACCACCACCACTATTACCACCACTACCACCACCACTACTACTACCACCACTACCACCACCACTACTACCACCACTACCACCACCACTACTACTACCACCACTACCACCACCACTACTACTCCCACCACTACCATCACCACTACTACTACCACCACTACCACCACCACTACTACCACCACTACCACCACCACTACCACCACCACTACTACTACCACCACTACCACCACCACTACTACTCCCACCACTACCATCACCACTACTACTACCACCACCACTACTACTACCACCACTACCACCACCACCACTACTACCACCACTACCACCACCACCACTATTACCACCACTACCACCACCACTACTACTACCACCACTACCACCACCACTACTACTACCACCACTACCACCACCACTACTACTCCCACCACTACCATCACCACTACTACTACCACCACCACTACTACTACCACCACTACCACCACCACTACTACTCCCACCACTACCATCACCACTACTACTACCACCACTACCACCACCACTACTACTACCACCACCACTACACCCACCACTACCATCACCACTACTACCACCACTACACCCACCACTACTCCCACCACTACCATCACCACTACTACTACCACCACCACTACTACTACCACCACTAACACCACCACTACTACTCCCACCACTACCATCACCACTACTACTACCACCACCACTACTACTACCACCACTACCACCACCACTACTACTACCACCACCACCACTACTACCACCACTACACCCACCACTACCACCACCACTACTACTACCACCACCACCACTACTACCACCACTACCATCACCACTACCACCACTACACCCACCACTACCATCACCACTACCACCACCACCACCACTACTACTACCACCACTACACCCACCACTACACCCACTACACCCACCACTACCACCACTACATCCACCACTACCACCACTACCACCACCACTACACCCACTACACCCACCACTACCACCACCACCACTACACTCACCAATACCACCACCACTACTACTACGACCACTACTACCACCACCACCACTACCATCACCACTACTACTACCACCACTACCACCACCACCACTACTACCACCACTACCATCACCACTACCACCACCACTACTACTACCACCACTACCACCACCACTACCACCACCACCACTACCACCACCACTACCACCACCACCACTACTACCACCACTACCACCACCACTACTACTACCACCACTACCACCACCACTACTACTACTACCACTACCACCACCACTACTACCACCACCACTATTACCACCACTACCACCACCACTACTACTACCACCACTACCACCACCACTACTACCACCACTACCACCACCACTACTACTACCACCACTACCACCACCACTACTACTCCCACCACTACCATCACCACTACTACTACCACCACTACCACCACCACTACTACCACCACTACCACCACCACTACCACCACCACTACTACTACCACCACTACCACCACCACTACTACTCCCACCACTACCATCACCACTACTACTACCACCACCACTACTACTACCACCACTACCACCACCACCACTACTACCACCACTACCACCACCACCACTATTACCACCACTACCACCACCACTACTACTACCACCACTACCACCACCACTACTACTACCACCACTACCACCACCACTACTACTCCCACCACTACCATCACCACTACTACTACCACCACCACTACTACTACCACCACTACCACCACCACTACTACTCCCACCACTACCATCACCACTACTACTACCACCACTACCACCACCACTACTACTACCACCACCACTACACCCACCACTACCATCACCACTACTACCACCACTACACCCACCACTACTCCCACCACTACCATCACCACTACTACTACCACCACCACTACTACTACCACCACTAACACCACCACTACTACTCCCACCACTACCATCACCACTACTACTACCACCACCACTACTACTACCACCACTACCACCACCACTACTACTACCACCACCACCACTACTACCACCACTACACCCACCACTACCACCACCACTACTACTACCACCACCACCACTACTACCACCACTACCATCACCACTACCACCACTACACCCACCACTACCATCACCACTACCACCACCACCACCACTACTACTACCACCACTACACCCACCACTACACCCACTACACCCACCACTACCACCACTACATCCACCACTACCACCACTACCACCACCACTACACCCACTACACCCACCACTACCACCACCACCACTACACTCACCAATACCACCACCACTACTACTACGACCACTACTACCACCACCACCACTACCATCACCACTACTACTACCACCACTACCACCACCACCACTACTACCACCACTACCATCACCACTACCACCACCACTACTACTACCACCACTACCACCACCACTACCACCACCACCACTACCACCACCACTACCACCACCACCACTACTACCACCACTACCACCACCACTACTACTACCACCACTACCACCACCACTACTACTACTACCACTACCACCACCACTACTACCACCACCACTACTACCACCACTGCTACCAACAGCAACAACACTAACACCACCACTACCAAAAATAACACCAATATTACCACGAACAGGAACAGCACCAACATCAGCACCACCACTCTCAGTGCTCTCCATCCAGTCTGTCACAAATAGTCATGTGACTGTCCAGCAACAGACGGAGGTGGTTATTACCCCAGGGGTTATTTCTCCATCCTGTTCAGCCCGAGTGAAAAAAAACAATAATGAGAGGGCGGGCTGTGAGGCCCTGCCCCTGACTCCTGCCGTAATGAGAAAGTGAGTATATCTGTAAATCATCTCACTCCTCCACACACACACACACACACACACACACACACACTCCTGCTTCTCTTCACACTTCCTGTCTGAGCCCACAGACTGGCAGCTCGCCGCTCATTAAAATTAGACCCTCGTTTATTAAAAGCTGTGAGTTTGTATCTGACACCACGTCTGTGCATCGGAACGCAGCGTCCAATCACATTTGTGTAAAACGGTCACTGGGACGTGTAACACACACACACACACACACACCTGTCTGAGGTGGCGCTGTCCCACGGTCGCTCCGTGTGTGTGCTGCTGTCT
Source organism: Channallabes apus (assembly GCA_030522415.1). Classification (NCBI taxonomy): domain Eukaryota; kingdom Metazoa; phylum Chordata; class Actinopteri; order Siluriformes; family Clariidae; genus Channallabes; species Channallabes apus. The sequence goes on from CM060123.1 coordinate 521,357, forward strand.
GATGATCTATGATACTGTAAGCTCCGCCCCCGTCGCCCTTCTATTTGTACTGTGATTGGCTGCTCGTAACCGGTCAGGATTCGTAAAGCCTCGTGGTTCCGTATATACCTCAGATCCTGTGCACTCACCTGGAACACACACACACACACACATTTTCATGAGTTCAGATGTTCAGACAAATAAATACAACAACAAGATTATATTTTTAAATATTTCTCAGGGTCCAGATTTTATTTTAATACCATAATGGTGCTTTTCCCCAAAAGTATTGTCACCCCACTTATAATATTTGGTCTTAGCTGAGTTTATGAAATATGCTAATTTTAGCATTTTAACTATAAACATGCTAATTAGCACCTTAACTAACAGGCTACTACAGCTTTGAGTTATGACATTCTGATTTTTAGAGACTCTTCAGTGCGGCTCAGAATACAACCTGTGTGTGTGTGTGTGTGTGTGTGTGTGTGTGTGTGTGTCTACGGCCAGTTTCTAGGCATTACTAAACCCATATGAAGGAATGTTCAAATATGCAGTTGCAACACACACACATGGAAATGGAATTATTTATAGTACAGTTATTATACTTGTGAAGGACATGTAACAGACCAGACTAAATATACTCAATTCAGGTGTGTATGTGTGTGTATGTGTGTGTGTGTGTAGGTTGAAGCAATCTCTGCAGTCATAGACACACACACACACACACACACATATACGCATAAGCAAGGATTGTTCTTACCTACCACATCGTGACCACAGAATCAATTCATATCTTCAAACAACACACACACACACACACACACACACACAGTGGACACTCACCCCCATTGTTCCGTCGCTCATCCACGGCCCTGACAGCCGACAGCCCATTGCCAAGGCAACGGATCAGCACAGTCACTAAGTACCAGCAAAGAAATGCAGAGAAAATTCTTCGCTGACACACTCACACACACACACGCACACACTCATGCACACACACTCATCCACACACACACACACACACACACACACGCACACACAGGAGAGAAAGAGAGAACGATGCTCGATGAGATGCAGATGCTGAAGAAGAACAGAGAGAGAGAGAGAGAGAGAGAGAGAGAGGTGGATGAGATGTGAGCCTCCTTCTCCTTCCCTCCCTCTGAATCCGTCTCTCCCCTGCTGCCAGTCACTGGACATAGCCACACCCCTTTCTGTCTTCCTGCCCATCAGCTGATGATGTCACAAGCCCCACCCTCATGGAGCTGCTCTCCTCAAAGTGTAGCAACCGTTGCTGGAGCGTAAAATCCTACCCTCAATTAAAGTTTCTGCACTGATTGGTCGGTGAGGATGTCTGTGAGATTACAGGGAGCTGTGATTGGACAGCGAGGCTCAGGCATCAGACACAGAAGATGTGAATTTCTACATCAGGTCATTTAGAGCTTCATTCTCATTTCATTCTCATTTTCAGAGACACAGGGACTTTAGGGGGAAACGGTTGTAATTTCTTACAACTAAAGGTGCAAAAAGACACTGCGGTCAGGATGCTGTCACCCTGTTGCTGCCTTAGAGGATTGTGAGGATGGGTGTGGAAACCTGCACCTTCTTCTGCACCACAGGAGAGTGCAGGTACTCCTGGCTCTCTGGTCGCCAGGGTACTGGACTTGATGGTCCAGAAGAAGTTCTCTGCAGGGTGGATGCCAAAAAACATTGTGCTGTGCACTCACTCCACCCATGGCACCGTTGATGCTGAATGGGGTGTGGCCAACTTTGGACCTTCTGAAGTCTCCCCAACATTGATGTTATCCTTATACCAGTCAGTCAGCCGTCGCATCTCTCTCATGTAATACAGATCCAGTAATGCGGAAATGGCGGTGCTGCTATTAGCGGCAAAGGAAAAGAGATGGAAAGAGTAATTAATCATTACGGAGTAAGCGGGTTTTAAATCGGATGTGCGCATTACTGGGTCTGTAGCGACAACAGACCGCAAAGGACGATGGCCACGCCTGGGCTGATGGGAATTGTGTTTCCCGCTACCTCCCGTTCGCTACATTCGCCTGAGCAAACTTTTCTCAGAAGACCGATTAGTTTTACCGTCATGCGACCGCGGTATTATCAAAATAAAGGGTTATTGCGGTACGATGGTATTTACAATAACATTACATCCCTACTAAATATACATTCATATTTATACATTCTGTGACTGTGACCAGACCTATCTGTTATCTCTCCTTCTCTTCTTCTCTCTCTCCCTTCTCTCAGTCTCATTACACCTGTCTCTCCTGAGCTGCCAGTGATCCAGAGATGATGCAGATCAATCCCTGCTATCCATTATCACCCAGATGAGGATGGGTTCCCTGTTGAGCCTGGTTCCTCTAAAGGTTTCTTCCCATTGCCACCTCAGCACCATCATCCTCGCCTTGCTCATCAGGGACAATCTTATGTGGTGTAGCATCTCCTCACCTTTTCAAAACAGGTTGAAGATATCTGAGCATTGAGGTTATGAATTTCTGGAGTTTTGATGTTGGAATTTGGTCCCGTTCTTGCCTGATATAGGTTTCCAGCTGCTGAAGAGTTTGTGGTCGTCTTTAACGTATTTTTTGTTTAATGATGCAGCAAATGTTCTCTATAGGTGAAAGATCTGGATTGCAGGCCAATTCAGCACTCAGACTCTTTACTATGAAGCCTTGCTGGTGTAATAGCTGCAGTATGTATTTTTGGATTCTCCTGCTGAAATACACGAGACCTTCCCTGAAATAGACGTCATCTAAAACCTTTATATGCCTTTCAGCATTCATAGTGCCTTCCAAAACATGCAGTCTGCCCATACCGTATGCACTTATGCCCCCCATACCATCCAAGATGCTGCTTTTTAAAATATATGCTGATTTAGTTGGTAGGTCACACTGGAAGTTCTCCCTCCTCTTTAGCCCAGAGAACACGGCGTCTGTGATTTCCAACAAGAATTCAAAATTTGGACTCGTCTGACCAGAGAACACTTTTTCACTTTAAAACAGTCCATTTTAAATGAGTCTTGGCCCACAGGACGTGACAGCACCATGTTCACCTATGGCTTCCTTTTCGCATGAGAGAGCTTTAGTTGGCATCTGCAGATGACAGTGGTTTCTGGAGGTATTCCTGGGCCTATTTAATAATGTCAATGACACAATCTTGCATATGAGTGACGCAGTGTCGCCTGAGGGCCCGAAGACCACAGGCATCCATCAAAGGTCTTCGGCCTTGTCCCTTACACACAGAGATTTCTCCAGTTTCTCTGAATCTTTTGATGATGTTATGGACTGTACATGATGAGATTTGAAAAGCCTTTGCAATTTGTCATTGAGGAATGTTGTTTATAAAGAAATTATTTTTACGCACTCTTTCACAGATTGGAGAGCCTCTGCCCATCTTTACTTCTGAGACATCCCTTTTATAGCTAATCATGTTACAGACCAGATGCTAGATGTTCTCCCAGCTGAATCTTTTTTAAATTTCTTGCTTTTTCAGCCCTTTGTTGCTCCGTCCCAACTTTTCTGAGATCTGTAGCAGGCATCAAATTTTAAATTAGCTCATTTATAGTGTAAAAGTGAAAAAAAAAATCTCATGTGATTTGAAAGACTTTAAGTTTTAATTTTAGTCAAATGTTAGTCAACTGGGATTCGGTTTGTAGGTTCTGTGTGAAGGGAGCTCAGATCAGGACTGGTGGAGTCCATGGTGACACGGAAACTGTCCGTCAGAACATGAGCCTGATGGACTGGGAAGGCTTTTTAATTCAATTCAAATTCATAAACACCTTATTTATCCCCAATGGGCAATTTAAGGCTTTGAGAACTTGTAGGACTGAGTGTCCACCTTGAGGAGAGTACCTGGTCATCTGACTGTGTGTTTGGGTGGAGTCCTACCTCAAACCTGGCAGAGAAGTTGTTGAGTGTGTCTGGTGGAGACACATTGGTGTAGCAGACACGTAGTGATGTCCTGTAGTCCCCGCTGGTCTGGAGCCCCTCCACGTCTTTTGTGATGGGACAGGCTGTGTCCTGCTGCTCTGAGTTGACCTGCTGTGACCGATCTCTCGGTCTGTCTGTCTGTCTGTCTGTCTCTCTGTCTCCTTGTTCATCATGCTTCTTGCACTCTCTCACTTCTACAGATTATTTGTGTTCCTCCATCTCTTGCTCTTTTTTTCCATTTAAATCCGTACATTCTGTGTGTGTGTGTGTGTGTGTGTGTGTGTTTCAGTTACTTGTCTCTCTCAGGGATTGTCTTTCTACAGTCGATCTGTCATCATGCTGTCACAGAAGCAAAGACGTGCAAATAATAAGATAACACACACAAACTCACGCACACACAAAAAAATCTGTAGATTAAAAAAACATGTGTTGTTTTAGAACAACATAAATTAATAATATCCTGTAATTAACTCTAAATGAATGATTATTAATGATATATTATTACTCTGTGTGTGTGTGCGTGTGTGTGTGTGTGTGTGTGTGTAGCCTGTACACAGAGCCTCGGGATTCAGAACACGATTTTGAGGGTTTGGAGGGACATGGTAGAGTGAAACACATCAGCGTAGGAGGCACACACACACACACACACACACACACACACACACACACACACTGCTGCAGGGAGACCTGTCAGCTCAGATCAGTGCAAAATCAGTGTGTGTGTGTGTGTGTGTTGAAAAGTCCAGAGTCTCCTCATTCTAACACACACACACTGGTCATGTTAAATCCCACTGTGTTTAAGGTTCAATTCTGTAATATGAATATTAATGAGATCAGAGCGAAATAAATCTGCATAGAAATCATTTCTGAAAGCTGGTGGAGCCGAGCGGTGGGCTGCAAACGCGTTGCCGTGGCAACGGACCCTGACTCGAACCTCGTCATTACATCCTGCTTGACAGCGGTGGCTCTAAATATAGCAACAACATTGCTAGGCTCAATACCATCCAGCTAACACACCATAAAACATCCTAAACTCAGTGTGTGTGTGTGTGTGTGTGTTCTGCTGCGAGTTACAGAAAACAGGTTGTAAAATGTTCTAGCATTATTTTCACTAGAAGGACCGCAAGCTAAAACACACACACACACACACAAACATACCATCCACAGTGTAAGAGAGACATTACACACTAAGGTGTGTCACATCACCAGTGACTCTGGCTGATTTTTGTCCTCTTAAAGCACGACCCTGAGTGTGTTGTTCCTGTTCTCACTGACGTTACAGCAGCGGTACACACTCGTCCCCTCGGCCGCCTCGCGTTATTCTCACTCTACAGGTTAATAAGAAGAAAAACTTTCAGCTGATCATGTGACTGTGATCATGTGACATTGTGTGACTCACAGTTACTGACTGTTACACAACGCTCACACTGGAGACTCGCTACACTAATGTTACACACACATCTTACAGGACCCTTCACTGCATTAATGATTTTGAATCTGTGTACACTGTACATGTCTGTGTGAATGAGCTGTTGTTACGGAAACACTTGCACTGTCAGTCAGAGCTGCTGTTACAGAGAATTAATCAACACCTTCTGACCAATCAGAGCTCAGCACTGCTGAATTATGTAGAATAGTATAGAATAGAATAGAATAGAATAGAATAGAATAGAATAAGAGGTGACAGGTAATGGGAGTCATTAGGGAGCAAGTTCTCTTTCATTTTGCTGATACTGAAACCCCGAGTATCACCTGATACTGAAACCAATCCTATACATTTAAAAATAACTATTTACTGAAACTGAAGCTCTTCATATGAAAAATTCAAAGGAACAATACATAGCTAAGTCATGACATCAACGACATACCATAATAATATCTTAATACTATTTTCTGTAGGAATATAATAGAATCCATGTCAGTAATAGTAATATTATAGTTATAGTAATATTATAGTAATTGTAATATTATAGTTATAGTAATATTGTAGTTATAGTAATATTATAGTAATTGTACTAGTGTTTAGCGCTGTGGCCTCACACCCTCAGGGTCCAGCTTTAATTTGCATGCTCCCCTTGCTTGGTGGGTTTGGTGGGTCCAATGATGTAAATGTAAATGGGTGGTATTCCAGGTTCTCCAGTTTCCACCCACAGTCCAAAGACTATAGAGAGTAGGTTAATTACAGTTCCCAAATATCCTGTTGTGTGTGAATGAGCATGTGAAGGTCCTGTGCAAATGAGAATAAATACAATAGTCACCATTGGCTTCCACAGTCCCTAGTTGGTTAATATTAATGTTAAATGGATGTGATGCTGCTTGTTGTTGTTGTTGTTGTATTTCCTGTAGTGTTCAGCGATGGCCGCCAGATGTCGCAGTATCACCACGTAGCGCGTCGCTGAGGATTACTGTGTGTGTGTGTGTGTGTGTGTGTGCGAGTTAGTTAGTGAGTTATTAATTAATTGTAAGCTTTGGTAATACGGGTGTATTTTGTCAGGCTGTAAAACTGAATGAAATTATCACTAACAGTGTGTGTGTGTGTGTGTTTTATTCCCCTGCTGTTCCACACAGGACCCTGAGACACTGAGATGTGTGTGGGTTTAAATCCCCGCTCAGTGTGTAAACTAGCAGGAGTGTGTTTCTATATTCAGTGTGTGAACGTGTCCGTGTAGATGTGTGTGTGTGTGTGTGTGTGTGTTTCGCTCTCAGCGTGGGTCGGCAGTTACGGTAAACTCTTGTTTTTCCCCGCTGACGTCATGAATACCGCGCGCGCTGAGCTTTACGTCAATCTCCGTATATGGAAATCCGCTGAAACCTCGGACTCTGTGGTTTTTCCATGACAACCGCCAATCAGAGCGCGGCTTGTTCCCGGGGCGGAGCTTACGGGTTCGTTTTCGTCTTCTCATTGGTGGAGAGTGCACGTCGATCACGCGCGTGACGATATGACGTCACCCATTGTTGGGGAGTTTCTGCATAAAAATGGCGGACGGAGCGCGTAGACTCATAACACACGCACGCGCGCGGAGAGAGAGAGACTGACACACACCGCGGCGCTGTTTACGGAGAGCTGAAGGAGTGTCGGAGTGTGTGTGTGTGTGTGTGTGTGTGTGTGTGTGCGCGACCCCGGGACTCGGACAGCAGCAGGCAGTGAGGGAGTAGAGTCCGTGTTTATTCCGTGCGGCAGAGAGAGAGAGAGTGTGTGTGTGTGTGTGTGTGATGGAGCCTGAGATTAAAGCCGCGGTCAGCTTCCTGGTCAGACTCCTCCGGAGCGGCGGCTTCCTCCCGGACACACAGCTGCAGGTGTTCAGGGTCTGTCTACAGCAAGCCCTATCAGGTACACACACACACCGTTATACACCTCCTCACACACTCAACAACTCAAGTAGTTTCATGTTAGTTTATAGTTTTGGTGTTTACCCCAGACACACACACACACACACACACACACACACACACACACACGTGATGCTCAGCTTTATGTCTAAATGTACAGATGTTGGTCACCTTTCAGTGTTTAGTCCCTCCCCTAATCTGCATATGCAAATCTCCAGCTGTTGATTTCACCCAGGGGTTGAATGCAGATGTTTGTTGCTCAGTTCTGCAGCTGGAGAACATCCTGTTCCTACCCTGAAACTACCCCCTCGTCAGCTCCTCACCTCCGGGGTTTTATTTCACTTCTGTTTCGTGTGTGTGTGTGTGTGTGTGTGTGTGTCTGGGGTAAGCACCAGATCACCAGATTTGGAGTGAGATCGGATTTTGCACCAGCTTACCCCCCCCCCCCCCCCCCACACCCACATGGTCACATGTAAACAAAAAACAAGAAGAGGTGAAATTCACGTAAACACCACATGTACTCCTCTCTCACCGTGTCGCTTTGTTCCCTCTTGTTAGATCGCTACAGACGCCACTGGTTCCCAGACCGACCTCAGAAAGGTTCTGGGTACCGCTGCATCCGGATCAACCACGAGATGGACCCTCTGATCGCCGGGGCGGCGAGTCGGGTGGGCCTGAACGCGGAGCGGCTCTTCTCCTTGCTCCCCCGAGAACTCACGCTGTGGATCGACCCGTACGAGGTGTCCTACAGGATCGGCGAGGACGGTTCTATCTGCGTCCTGTATGAATCCCAGCCTCCGGCGTCCGCCCCCGTGGCACCCTCGCCCTTCGACCCTTCGAGCTGCAAGAACGGCTTCCTGATGGGCGGCAGGACGAGTCCTCCTAAACACTACCTCATGACTGTGTCGGGCTGAGGGGGCGTGTTGCATCATGCAGGGGGCGTGGTTTTCCCCGGACTTTCCATTTCTTGACATTTGATTTCCACCTAAAACTTTTATTTTTGTAGTCTGAAGCACTGCCTCGTGTCCTGTGACTGGACGCTCCTCCGCTTGCACTGATGCTCTCTGTGGCCTGTGATACCAGAGTGTCAGGATTTATATAACATCACCATATTGTGTGAAGAAAACGAGCTGTAGCTGCAGAGAAGATTCTGTAGGTCGCCTTCTCATGGTGGAGTAGATGATGGTGTAAATGATTACCAGGACATGCTCATCGCACAGGTTCTCTGACAGTCAGGATGAGGTGGTGCTCAGTAGCGCCCCCTCCCTCTCATTAGTGGCATTATTGTTATAAAGGTGTTCTGCTGCCTTACACACTCCAGTCTTATGGTGCAATATGCAGAGTGTTCCAAATCGTCTCGTCCCTCTCCCCTCCTCAATGTCATGAAATGAATCTCAGTGGAAAAGTAAACGCGTCCTTCTGTAGCATTTCTCTCTGGGCTGTTGAGCAGCTCACTGTTTACCAGCTGTAGACGAACACACTCGAGTTTGTAAGCTATTTTGAGCATTGTATGTTTTTATTGTACTTTTGTTTTTTAAGAAAATGGATTTGTGCATAATATAGAGAACTGTACAGTTTTGTGCATTGATTTTTGTATGACAATAAAAAGTTTATCAGTGACATCATGTCCTCATCTCCTCCTTGTGTGTGATTATTTTGGGCTGCTTCCTGGTGGTCGGATGGAGCAGTGTGGCTGCGTCTCACCGAATCTCAAAGGGGTTTTTATCCTCACTCCTCTTATTTACTTGTCCATGTTGTGTATATGCTGTGTGTGCGTGTATACAGTGTTAAGTGTAACTGTGTGTAATTCACATTCCATTCTGGACAAGCAGAGACGTAAACACACTACCTTCAGCTCAGAACTTGGTGGTGACATTAAACTTGACTAAAATGAGGATTTGGTTAAATAGTTCACTTTACTGGCTCCAAAAACACTGATGTATTAAATACTCGCCGCTCCTGCAGGTCAGTAGTTGGACTTGTGTGTTCATGTGGTTTGCTTTTGGCTACCAGTGACGGCACCTTTTCTATACACACACACACACACACACACACACACTGGTCTCTGAGCCACACCTACAGTGCTGTGCGGCGTGTCTAATAAGAAGTCAGTTTATTTCTGTGGTCCCCATAGTAACCAAATCAGCTCCGTATGACCTCACACACACACACACACACACACAGCTTACGTGTTAACCCTGGGTTTTAACAGAGACTTAATCAGGAGTTCCAGCTAAACATCTGAAACTTTTTCCTCAGTACACACACACACACACACCGAAGCAGTGTGGGGGCGGAGTCAGAGAGAGAGGAACACCAGAATAAAAAGCTTTACACTGATAATGAGTTTCCTTTCTAATAGGCTTTTGTAGTGTGTGTGTGGTGAGCAGATGGCACAACTGAAGCTCAGACTTCCTATTCACGCACATGTGCATGCACACACACACACACACAACAGGAGGTCATTTCCATTAGAATGCTCACTATGAAGCTCCTCAAGCCACAGACCCACCCTGTGTGTGTGTGTGTTGAGGGTGACTGTATGGTGGAGGAGATATGACAGATGGTGGTGTGTCCAGGGGACAGGGACAGACTGGGACAGACAGAAAGACATTATTCTCCATCTAAATGAGCTCTGAGGTGCAAAATGTTCAGATCCCAGTGTTACAGGACGTGAGGAGGGAGAGACAGCGTTAGCTTTAGCGAGTGTGAGCTAATCAGGATGAGTACAGGAACATCTCTCACACACACACACACACAGAAATAACATGGAGTTGTAGTACTAATGTTTTACACACCAGTGCTGCAGAAATCACTTGAGTCTCTGTGTGTGATGGTGTGTGTGTAAGGAGTGTGTGTGTAAGGAGTGTGTGTGTGTGATGGTGTGTGTGTAAGGAGTGTGTGTGTGTCATGGTGTGTGTGTAAGGAGTGTGTGTGTGATGGTGTGTGTGTAAGGAGTGTGTGTGTGTGATGGTGTGTGTGTGATGGTGTGTGTGTAAGGAGTGTGTGTGTGTGATGGTGTGTGTGTAAGGAGTGTGTGTGTGATGGTGTGTGTGTAAGGAGTGTGTGTGTGATGGTGTGTGTGTAATTCAGTTTTATTTGTATAGCGCTTTTAACAATTGACATTGTCTCAAAACAGCTTTACACAATCAAAATAATTATTTAAGTTTGTATGGAATGTGAATGTGTATGAATCAAAATGTTCAGATAGTCCCTGCTGAGCAAGCCCGAGGGCGACAGTGGCAAGGAAAAACTCCCTGAGATGGTAATAGGAAGAAACCTTGAGAGGAACCAGACTCGACAGGGAACCCATCCTCATCTGGGTGAAACAGATAGCAGGAAATGATCTGCATTTATACAGTGTTAAGTGTTAGGTTCAGCTATAATAGTTGATGTTAATTGATGTTATAATACTTGATGTAAAATGGAGTCCAGTAGTTATTCGAGACTCAGATAGACTTGTAGAAAGTTCCAGTCCTGAACTATCGAATTGTCAAGTCCTCAGAGAAACAGCTGACCACATCCCCAATCATCACCAGACACCAGATGCATCCTAAAGAGACACACGGGGCATCCATGCGACGAGACCTCCAACCAGAAACGGGGCACCAGGATGGATCAGACAGGTCCGGAGGGCAGAGGGAGTCTGGATCACTGGCAGCTCAGGAACCACATGTGTAGCTCGACAGAGAGAGAGAGAGAAAGAGTGAAAGGGGGAGACAGGGGGAGAGAGGAAAGAGAAAGAGGGGGACGAAGAGAAGAGGAGGAGAGATTGCAATTAGGTATGGTCACAGTCACAATGTCTAATGTGAATGTATATTTACTGTAGAGTGCAAGCAGGGACTCCGGCAGGACTAACTATGACAGCATAACTAAAAGGGAGAGCCAGAAGGAAACACAAACATGAGGGGGAACTGAGATGTAAAGCAAACAATCACCTCACCGTCAACAAACCTGAGTGATCAAATGAGACTGAGGAAGACAGCATCTAAACATACCAGTTCACCATAATACTCTACGTCCATGAGTCCCCCAGATCTGCTCCTTTACCTTATGGCAAATCTATTTATAAAAATGCTTGGTTAAATAAATAGGTTTTGAGCCTAGACTTAAACACTGAGACTGTGTCTGAGTCCCGAACACTATTTGGAAGACTATTCCATAATTTTGGGGCTTTGTAAGAAAAAGCTCTGCCCCCAGCTGTAGTTTTCATAATACGCGGTACTGATAAGCAGCCTGCATCCTTTGACCGAAGTAGGCGTGGCGGATCGTAAGACACTAGCAGTTCGCTCAGATACTGCGGCGCGAGACCATTTAATGCCTTATATGTCAAGAGTAGTATTTTAAAATCAATGCGAAATTTCACAGGGAGCCAGTGCAGTGAAGATAGGATAGGGGTGATGTGCTCATATCTTCTGGTTCTAGTGAGGACTCTCGCTGCTGCATTCTGGACTAGCTGAAGCTTGTTTATGCACCTAACTGAACAACCAGACAGTAAGGCATTACAATAGTCCAACCTAGAAGTGATAAAAGCATGAACTAGTTTTTCTGCATAATTTAGCGACAATATATTTCTTATTTTGGCGATATTTCTAAGGTGAAAGAATGCTATCCTGGTGATATTATCTACATGAGCTTCAAATGAAAGGCTGGAATCTATAATCACGCCGAGGTCTTTTACTGTTGCACTTGACGGAACAGAAAGGCCATCTAAAGTTACGGTGAGATCTAAGATTTTACTTCTAGCTGTATGCGGTCCTATGACTAGAACTTCTGTCTTATCCGGATTAAGCAGAAGGAAGTTAATTAGCATCCAATTTCTTATGTCCTGAACACATTGCTCAACTTTAGTAAGATGGTTTTTCTCATCAGGTTTTGTTGAGACGTATAGCTGTGTGTCGTCAGCATAACAATGAAAACTAATACCATGCTTACGGACTATGTTGCCCAGAGGAAGCATGTAAAGGGAAAAAAGCAGTGGGCCTAAAACTGAACCCTGCGGAACGCCAAACTCCACTAGAGAACATGCAGAATAATCACCATTTAAGTCTACATACTGATAACGATCAGTCAAATAGGATCTGAGCCAGGAGAGGGCTGTACCCTTAATTCCTACTAAATTTTCTAATCTGTGAAGAAGAATAGCATGATCAGTGGTGTCAAAAGCTGCACTGAGGTCGAGTAATACAAGCATAGTTACACAACCCTGATCAGAGGCCAATAGGAGGTCATTTACTACTTTAACGAGTGCTGTTTCTGTGCTGTGATGAGGCCTAAATCCTGACTGATACAGTTCATGTATGCCATTTCGATGTAGATATGAGCATAGCTGCTCCGCTACTATCTTTTCCAGAATCTTAGAGATAAAGGGGAGGTTTGATATTGGCCTGTAATTGGACAGCTGACAGGGGTCGAGGTCAGGTTTCTTAATTATTGGTTTAATAACTGCTACTTTAAAAGATTTTGGAACATAACCAATGCTGAGTGAGGAATTAATTATTCTCAACAGCGGTTCTGTTATTACTGGTACTATCTGTTTAAGAAAATGTGTCGGTATAGGATCTAATATACAGGTTGATGAATTTGCAGAAGAGATGAGTGAAATTAGTTCATTCTCTTCAAGAGGAGTAAAGTCTTCTAGGTTTGAATCTGACATGGCTAGGTTAACATCAGTATCAATTACATTGTTTGGTTTCAAAGCCTCAATTTTATGCCTGATATTTACAATTTTATTATTAAAAAAGTTCATGAAGTCCTCACTATTGCATGATGTTGTTGTAAGGAGTGTGTGTGTGATGGTGTGTGTGTAAGGAGTGTGTGTGATGGTGTGTGTGTAAGGAGTGTGTGTGTGTGATGGTATGTGTTTAAGGAGTGTGTGTGTGATGGTGTGTGTGTGTGATGGTGTGTGTGTAAGGAGTGTGTGTGTGATGGTGTGTGTGTGTGATGGTGTGTGTGTAAGGAGTGTGTGTGTGATGGTATGTGTGTAAGGAGTGTGTGTGTGTGATGGTGTGTGTGTGATGGTGTGTGTGTAAGGAGTGTGTGTGTGTGATGGTGTGTGTGTAAGGAGTGTGTGTGTGTGATGGTGTGTGTGTAAGGAGTGTGTGTGTGTGTGATGGTATGTGTTTAAGGAGTGTGTGTGTGTGATGGTGTGTGTGTGTGATGGTGTGTGTGTAAGGAGTGTGTGTGTGTGTGTGTGTGTGATGGTATGTGTTTAAGGAGTGTGTGTGTGTGATGGTGTGTGTGTGTGATGGTGTGTGTGTAAGGAGTGTGTGTGTGATGGTGTGTGTGTAAGGAGTGTGTGTGTGATGGTGTGTGTGTAAGGAGTGTGTGTGTGTGATGGTGTGTGTGTGTGATGGTGTGTGTGTAAGGAGTGTGTGTGTGTGATGGTGTGTGTGTAAGGAGTGTGTGTGTGTGATGGTGTGTGTGTGTGATGGTGTGTGTGTAAGGAGTGTGTGTGTGTGATGGTGTGTGTGTGATGGTGTGTGTGTAAGGAGTGTGTGTGTGATGGTGTGTGTGTAAGGAGTGTGTGTGTGATGGTGTGTGTGTGTGATGGTGTGTGTGTAAGGAGTGTGTGTGTGTGATGGTGTGTGTGTAAGGAGTGTGTGTGTGTGATGGTGTGTGTGTAAGGAGTGTGTGTGTGTGTGATGGTATGTGTTTAAGGAGTGTGTGTGTGTGATGGTGTGTGTGTGTGATGGTGTGTGTGTAAGGAGTGTGTGTGTGTGTGTGTGTGATGGTATGTGTTTAAGGAGTGTGTGTGTGTGATGGTGTGTGTGTGTGATGGTGTGTGTGTAAGGAGTGTGTGTGTGATGGTGTGTGTGTAAGGAGTGTGTGTGTGATGGTGTGTGTGTAAGGAGTGTGTGTGTGTGATGGTGTGTGTGTGTGATGGTGTGTGTGTAAGGAGTGTGTGTGTGATGGTGTGTGTGTGTGATGGTGTGTGTGTAAGGAGTGTGTGTGTGTGATGGTGTGTGTGTAAGGAGTGTGTGTGTGTGATGGTGTGTGTGTGTGATGGTGTGTGTGTAAGGAGTGTGTGTGTGTGATGGTGTGTGTGTAAGGAGTGTGTGTGTGATGGTGTGTGTGTAAGGAGTGTGTGTGTGATGGTGTGTGTGTAAGGAGTGTGTGTGTGATGGTGTGTGTGTGTGATGGTGTGTGTGTAAGGAGTGTGTGTGTGTGATGGTGTGTGTGTAAGGAGTGTGTGTGTGTGATGGTGTGTGTGTGTGATGGTGTGTGTGTAAGGAGTGTGTGTGTGTGATGGTGTGTGTGTGTGATGGTGTGTGTGTAAGGAGTGTGTGTGTGTGATGGTGTGTGTGTAAGGAGTGTGTGTGTGATGGTGTGTGTGTAAGGAGTGTGTGTGTGTGATGGTGTGTGTGTAAGGAGTGTGTGTGTGATGGTGTGTGTGTAAGGAGTGTGTGTGTGATGGTGTGTGTGTAAGGAGTGTGTGTGTGTGATGGTGTGTGTGTAAGGAGTGTGTGTGTGTGATGGTGTGTGTGTAAGGAGTGTGTGTGTGTGATGGTGTGTGTGTAAGGAGTGTGTGTGTGTGATGGTGTGTGTGTGTGATGGTGTGTGTGTAAGGAGTGTGTGTGTGTGATGGTGTGTGTGTGTGATGGTGTGTGTGTAAGGAGTGTGTGTGTGTGATGGTGTGTGTGTAAGGAGTGTGTGTGTGATGGTGTGTGTGTAAGGAGTGTGTGTGTGTGATGGTGTGTGTGTAAGGAGTGTGTGTGTGATGGTGTGTGTGTAAGGAGTGTGTGTGTGTGATGGTGTGTGTGTAAGGAGTGTGTGTGTGTGATGGTGTGTGTGTAAGGAGTGTGTGTGTGTGATGGTGTGTGTGTAAGGAGTGTGTGTGATGGTGTGTGTGTAAGGAGTGTGTGTGTGTGTGATGGTATGTGTGTAAGGAGTGTGTGTGTGTGTGATGGTGTGTGTGTAAGGAGTGTGTGTGTGTGATGGTGTGTGTGTAAGGAGTGTGTGTGTGATGGTGTGTGTGTAAGGAGTGTGTGTGTGTGATGGTGTGTGTGTAAGGAGTGTGTGTGTGTGATGGTGTGTGTGTAAGGAGTGTGTGTGTGTGATGGTGTGTGTGTAAGGAGTGTGTGTGTGATGGTGTGTGTGTAAGGAGTGTGTGTGTGATGGTGTGTGTGTAAGGAGTGTGTGTGTGATGGTGTGTGTGTAAGGAGTGAGAGAGAGAATACAGTGAGGACGGTTGAGGGGACGAGTGTTTATAACCGCTGTAACGGCACTGAGGACAGGAACTGCTTTCATGAAGACTCTGAACACTCAGTCAGTAATAATAGAGAGTGTTGGTGGATTGCTGCAGGGGAATAAAGGGGTCGTGCTGAAGCTTTGGGCTGCTATCAGTAGTGCCTCTGCCTCCTCCACCCTGTGGTGATTAGTTTCCTCTAACAACACGACCCCCGAGTGTCTTCTTTCTCTGTACTAAACCTCCACGTGTCAGTCAGGGGGAGGAGCTCGTGTCAGTCAGGGGGAGGAGCTCGTGTCAGTCAGGGGGAGGAGCTTGTGTCAGTCAGGGGGAGGAGCTTGTGTCAGTCAGGGGGAGGAGCTCGTGTCAGTCAGGGGGAGGAGCTTGTGTCAGTCAGGGGGAGGAGCTCGTGTCAGTCAGGGGGAGGAGCTCGTGTCAGTCAGGGGGAGGAGCTCGTGTCAGTCAGGGGGAGGAGCTCGTTTATTATTATATTATTATATGATTTTTATATGACTTTCTGAGAAATCCCGAACTGTGAGAGGTATCACACTCACACACGTCCTCTCTGGTCCATGTAGTGAAGCACTCTCACATAGGTGTTAAACATCTTTACACACACACACACACACACACACACACACACACACACACACACACACGTAGAAGTTAATTTCAGGCAGCTGCAACTCAACCACACACACACACACACACACACATAGATACACACAGCAGACAGAGTGAGGTGTGAGACTGTGTGGAGAAACTCCTCAGATCTGCCTGGAAACAGCCAGCAGCCAATCACACGCCTGCAAACCACACACACACACACACACACACACACACACACACACACACACTCTGATTGGCTTCAGCAGCTGCAGGGTTAAAGGTCACACACATTATAAAAGAGTTTTACCCATCTTTCATCTGATTACACTCTGTGTGTGTGTGTGTGTGTGAGGGCCCTCATGCAGACAAATGGAGCCACCGGGGGTTTTCCCAGATTCTGCTCGGTGTAAAGCATTCTCCAACCCCCCTGAGGAGTGTGTGTGTGTGTGTGTGTGTCTGTGAGGAGTTGATGGTTAGTTGATGTGTGACTGAAATCAGACTCATTGTTGTAGTTTTTTCTTCCCGTCCCTTATCAGTACAGACAGACACACACACACACACACACACACACACACACACACACACAGATATGTCACATTGTATTTTTCACCCCAGCAGCTTGTTTCATTAGCAAGTGATAGAGAGAGAGAGTGAGAGAGAGAGAGAGAGATTTAGAGTGGGGCCAGGAGTAGCTCAGTGGTTAAGGCATTGGACTACGGTTCGGAAGATCCCAGGTTCAAACCCCACAACCACCAAGTTACCACTGTTGGGCCCTTGAGCAAGGCCCTTAACCCTCAACTGCTCAGATGTGTAATGAGATACAAATGTAAGTCACTCTGGATAAGAGCGTCTGCCAAATGCCTAAATGTAAAATGTAGAGTGAGAGAGAGAGATTTAGAGAGTGATATATATATGTGAGAGAGTGAGATTTAGAGAGAGAGTGAGAGATTTAGAGAGAGAGTGAGAGAGAGAGAGAGGGGAGTCGTATGAGGTGATGGTTCCTCTTTTGCCTCTTTTCCACTGCACAGTACGGCACGACACGGTTCAGTTCAGCTCACTTTGGTTCGGCACAGTTCGGCTCGGTTTGCGCTTCCACTGCAGTGTAGTAACGCTTTAGAGTGGGCGGGATTACTCACGTGTCGTTATAGTCGCGGGCATCTCTACTGCCGTGACATCATCATAAACACGCCACAAACAAACACACAACAACGGAGCATATCGACGGCATGGTGTTCTTCATTCTCGCCATGTGGATGTTTTTAACAGCGAGACGAAGGAGTTTGTTTCAAAAGAGGCTGATGGCAGCCAAAGAGAATTTTTGGTTAATACAAAACGGTGCGTGCGATCCTTCTCTGGCTGTTCATGCTGGGTGGATGCTGGTGACACCATGAGGGCTCAGAGATGTAGAAACTTCAAAACAAAAAGCAATGCAGGGCTTTGGAGAATATCAGACCTTCACCCTGGCTGAACTAGAACACCACACCTTTATTTCTAACCCAGCGTTTCTCCACACACTCCTCCTCCTCCTCCTCCTCACTCCGACTTCCTCTTATGCTCCCTGTCATTCCAAACTCTCTTACTTTATTTAAATCAGAACTAAGGATGGTGGAGCTGCTCACTCACCTGGCTCAGGATCATTCAAGATTCAAGATTCAAGATTCAAAGAACTTTATTAATCCCAAAGGGAAATTGCTTATGCTCGGTTACAGGTGCTCACAGTTGTTAACTAAGGAAGGTGGGGAAAAAAAGAAAAAAAAAAAAAAAAAAAAAAAAAAAAAAATGGGTAAGTATTAGTGTCCTGTTGTATACCAGTCAGTGAAAAAATCCAGAAGAGTTGTAAAGTTTTATGGCCGTTGGGAGAAAGGATTTCCTGTGACGCTCAGTGGAACACTTGATAGTAATCAGTCTCTGGCTGAAACTGCTCCTCTGTTCAGCCAAAACACTGTATAGCGGGTGAGAAGGATTGTTCACAATGGATTGTACTTTGGACAGAATCCTCCTCTTTGCTACTACATCCACCGAGTCAAGCTCCATGCCTAGCACAGATCCGGCCTTTTTAATTGACTTGTCCAGTTTGTTCTTATCAGACACCTTAATGTTACCACCCCAACAGACCACAGCGTAAAAAATGACACTCGCCACAACGGTCTCATAGAACATCTGTAGAATGGTATTACAGACGTTAAAAGACCTGAGCCTTCGAAGAAAGTACAATCGACTCTGACCTTTCTTGTAGAGTGCCGTTGTGTTGAGTGACCAGTCAAGTTTGTTGTCCAGATAAACTCCCAGATATTTGTAATCGGAGACAATGTCCACTATCTCCCCCTTGACAGATATAGGAGTCACAGGGGTCTTGTTTCTCCTAAAGTCTACCACCATCTCCTTTGTTTTCCTGATGTTGAGTTGTAGGTGATTACGCTCACACCAGGAAACGAAGTCATCCACAACAGACTGGTACTCCGAGGTGTCACCCTCCTCTATACACCCAACAACCACAGAGTCGTCAGAGAACTTCTGCAGGTGGCATGACTCTGAGTTATATCTAAAGTCAGATGTATAGAGGGTGAAAAGAAACGGAGACAGTACCGTCCCCTGGGGAGCTCCAGTGCTGCAGATCAAAGTCTCTGACACACAGTTCTTTAGTCGGACATACTGGGGGCGACAGGTCAGGTAGTCCATGATCCAGGAAACCAAGCGGGTGTCAATGTTTATGTTCCTTAATTTCTCCCCCAGTACTGCTGGTTGGATGGTGTTGAAGGCACTGGAGAAGTCAAAGAACATCATCCTTACGGAGGTCCTAGGCTTGTCAAGGTGAGAGTAGGTGCGATGTAGCAGGTGTATTATGGCGTCATCAACACCCATGAACGGCTGATAGGCAAACTGAAGAGGGTCCAGAGAGGACTTCACCAGGGGACGAAGTGTATCCAGGATCAGTCTCTCAAACACCTTCATAATATGCGATGTTAAAGCCACCGGCCTGTAGTCGTTCTGGGCACAGGGACGTGGTGTTTTGGGTACCGGCACAATGCATGATGTTTTCCACAGTGCAGGGACTTTCTGAAGAGACAGACTCAGGCTAAAGAGGTACTGGAGGACACCACATAGTTGGGGAGCACAGGATTTCAGGACTCTCGGATTGATCTTATCCGGACCTACAGCTTTTGTAGGGCTGATCTTACTCAGGCCATGTTTAACCTGATCCACTGAGATGTTGATTGCAGGGAGTGCAGGAGTAGTGACTGTGACTGTTCTCTGTGTAGGGGAGGACATAGGAGCAGGAATGTGTGGATTTGGGTTGAAGTCGGGGGGAGTGTGAGACATAGGGACATCAAATCTATTGAAGAAAGTGTTGAGGTCGTTTGCACGTTCCCTATTCCCCTCAATAGCCTGGCCGCTTGTCTTATAGCCAGTGATACTCCTCATGCCCCTCCACACCTCTCTCGTGTTGTTTTGCTTCAGCCTTTGTTCTAGTTTTCTCCTGTATGCCTCTTTCCCCTCCTTGATTTTCCCGGTTAGCATTTTTTGAGCCTTCTTCACTGCTTCCTTATCACCAGACCTAAAGGCACTTTTTTTTTCATTTAAACACGCTTTAATGTCTTTGGTGACCCAGGGTTTGTTGTTGGGGAAACAGCGAATATCTCTCATCGGTACACAGGTGTCAACACAGAAGTTAATGTACTCCGTGATGCAGTCCGTCATTCCATCAATGTCCTCTCCATATGATGCACTGAGAACCTCCCAGTCTGTAGCCTCGAAACAATCCTGTAACGTAGCAGTGGCACCTTCTGTCCATCTTCTTACACTCCTCACATTAGCAGGCTGTCTCTGAACTAGTGGTTTGTATGTGGGCATGAGGTGGACTAGGTTGTGATCCGACCTCCCCAGGGGGGGAAGTGCTGCAGCACTGTAAGCACCTTTGACACTAGGGTGTGGCCAGGTGTGGTGTGTTTATACTGATTATCTGCACAGGATTGTTGCTTAGCAACCGGTGCCAGGTCTGTTATTAAAGCTCATGAACATGGCCCTGGATTTGCCTGAGAGGCAGTGGTGTCAAAAGTATTCACATTCATTACTTGAGTAGAAGTATAGATACTAGGGTTCAAAAATACTTATTTAGAAGTTGAAGTATCAACCCAAGCTTTTTACTTAAGTAAAAGTTTAAAAGTACTGGTTTCAAAACTACTTAAAGTATAAAAGTAAAAGTACCGTGAGGGGCGACAAAAGCATTAAGGTCTCGCTTTCTGATCATGCAACGGGGGGGGGGGGGGGGGGGAGGGGGGGGCTTGCGTGTTCTGATCATAAAAATAGAGTAACGAGGCTATTTTTAAAAAGTAAGGAGTAGAAAGTACAGATAATTGCTTAAAAATGTAAGGAGTAGAAGTAAAAAGTCGGCTGAAAAATAATTACTCCAGTAAAGTATAGATACCCAAAATTTCTACTTAAGTAAAGTAATGAAGTATTTGTACTTCGTTACTTGACACCTCTGCTGAGAGGACACACGCAGCGATACACACCCTGTCAGGCTCACAATAATCTCTATGCTGATCTCAAGCTACTGTCAGGTGTGAGAGGTCACACATCCCAGGCAGTGTGTGTGTGTGTGTGTGTGTGTGTGTGTCAACTGGGCTTTGGCTTAAGGTAAACTGTTAAGTCTAATTCTGTCTCTCACTTTTAGTTATGATGTCATAGTTAGTCCTGCACTCGCACTCTGCACTGAATATACATTCACTTTATAGATTATGTGACTGTGACCAGACCAAACTGTTATCTCTCCTCTTCTGCTCTCTCTCTTTAATTCTCTCTCTCTATATATATATATACAGTACAGGCCAAAAGTTTGGACACACCTTCACTGTCATTTCATTTTCTATACCGCTTAATCCTGTGTTCAGGGTCGCAGGGGACCTGGAGCCTATCCCAGGAGACTTCGGGCACTAGGCGGGGTACACCCTGGACAGGGTGCCAATCCATCGCAGGGCACACACACATACACACACACCCAATCACACACTACAGGCAATTTAGGAACGCCAATTAGCTAATCTGCATATCTTTGGACTGTGGGAGGAAACCGGAGTACCTGGAGGAAACCCACCAAGCACGGGGAGAACATGCAAACTCCATGCACACAGAGACGGGAATCGAACCTGGCCGGGGAATCGAACCCAGACCCTGGAGGTGCAAGGCGACAGTGCTAACCACTACACCACCGCGCCGCCTACACTCATTCAATGTGATTTCTTTATTTTCATGACCATTTACATGGTAGATTCTCACTGAAGGCATCAAAACTATGAATGAACACATGTGGAGTTTGTACTTAACAAAGCAGTCACTGGATAGTTCAGGACTGGAGTGTCCTACAGTCTACCTGATCCTCCAATAACCAACTGGACTCCATATGAACTTCTCCACATCTCCTGTTATACTGAACTTCCAGCCTCCTAACACACAGTATGAGTGCAGATCAATCCCTGCTGTCCGTTATCACCCAGATGAGGATGGGTTCCCTGTTCAGTCCGGTTCCTCTCCAGGTTTCTTCCTATTAACATCTCAGGGAGTTTTTCCCTTCAGCACCGTCACACTCGACTCGTTCATCAGGGACGATCTGATCATTCTGACTCACACACACTCACATCTCACACACACTTCAATAATTCTTTTGATTGTGTAAAGCCGCTTTGCGACAATGACCGTTGTTAAACGCGCTGTACAAATAAAATTGAATTAAATTTACAATGTATGCTTCTGTGTTAGAGGTAAGCTGTAAGTTTGATGTAGCTGGTGTAGCCACATGCACTACCTGTACACTACACCGTACTCTTATATCCTGACAGAAATGTAACTACACGTTATGGCAACACAGACCGCAACAACTGTGACTTGTCTATTTGGTAGCCATCACATTTCCAAATTCTTCTTCTACGCTTCTATTTTTGAGTTGAGGTGAACGTGATACTGAGCGTCTCCTCCGGCGGCGTCTCCCGCTTTTGGTGCAGTAATAAGATGTGCTCAGTTTCACTCGCCATGGTCTGTAGTACCGCAGAGAGTAGCAAAGAGACTTAGCACAGTGGTATAGAAACACTAACGCCAGCTAGTGGATTGGTGCTGTAACTGACACAGACACAGACACACCAGAGCACAAATTTTGGCTACGTTTACACTGCAGGTCTCGATGCTTAATTCCGATTTGTTGCCTATATCAGATATTTTTGACCGTTTGTTTACACGTTATTTCCACTATGACTCATATCCGATTCACGTGTTTACACTCGCCATACCATCTGAAACATCGCGCATACTTAAAGGGAGGTTCTTGCACTACACACTGGCCAAGAAAGATGAAGGTGAAATATGCTTAACGCTATCTCTGCTATATATGCAAAGCTCGCGCACCATGGTTTTAAAACGGAGGAGGAGAAAAAACGCCATAACTACAGCCTGCGCATATGCTTCATTAAGTAAAAAGTACATGTGACAATAATTGAATATTCTTCTTCTTCTTCTTCTTCTTCATTCACCAAATACTGATTTCTTCTCTTCAACAATATTTTTATTGATTTTAACAGGGATAAAACAGGGTAAACATGTAATATTTTAATACAGGTTTTATAATCCCCTTATAAACCCTATAGCACCCACCCCGTCCCTCCCCGACTCCAAGCCAGTTTTACAAGCATATGAAAGGCTAAACGCCAGGCTTTGAGAGAAACCAAAAAAGAAAAAAGAATAAAGAATATGGAGCTGGAAGTTTTTTGGTTCTACGTGCAAAAAATAAATAAATAAAGAGGAATAAAAAGGGGAAAGAAAACAAACAAACAAGTAATTAAATAAGACAGGAATCAAACTATAAATGTATATGAATAAAGTGAAGGAAGCCCCCACACCTGTTGAAATTTAAAGTCTGAGTAATGAATTGAGTAGTGAATCTTCTCCAGGGACAGACAGGACATGATATCTCTGAGCCACTGGGCGTGAGTGGGTGACGTGGCATCCTTCCACTTGAATAAAAGAGAACGCCTGGCCAGGAGTGTCGCAAAAGATAACAATCTCTTTTTGGCTGGACTTAGACTCTTACCCTCTTCTCCAGTGACACCAAAAAGAGCAATCAGAGGGTCTGGTTCAAGATTGCAATTCAATATGAAGGACAGGGTCTTAAAAACACCCCTCCAGAATTTTTCCAAATTCGGGCATGTCCAGTACATATGAATAAGAGACGCCTCTCCGCTTTTACATTTATTACAGCAAGGATCAATGTCTGGGTAGAAACGGGAGAGTTTAAGTTTGGAGAAATGAGCCCTGTGTACGACCTTAAACTGTAATAAAGAGTGGCGGGCACATAAGGAGGTTGAGTTGATAAGTTTAAGAATTGAATTCCAAGTATCATCTGATAGTGACAAATTTAAATCCTTCTCCCAAGCAGTTTTAATTTTACACAGAGGGGTGTGACTCGAAGCCATCAATCCACCATAAATAGTGGATATTAGGCCTTTACGCAGCGGGGACAAACAGAGGAGATTATCTAGAATGTTTGCAGCAGGAGCCTCAGGGAAATTTGGTATTAAAGAGCGAATGAAATACTGATTTCTTAATGTTATTTAGCCCAAATAAGCATTAACACAAGGCGTGTGTGTGTGTGTGTGTGTTGGAGGGGGGGTCTTTTCCTCTTCCATGTCACCTGCGATGTTATAATTCCACACGCGCTTCCACCGGAGAATAACATTACGTCATTAAACCGTGAAGAAGTCACAGTTTTAATGACGTACAGAACACAAAGCCTCAGGAAATCCGATCTGTCTGTTTACACGGCAATCACATCAGCACATATCTGATTTATATCCGATTTATTTCCACATATGAAGGAGGTCTGAAACCGATCTCAAAATATTGGAATGCATGTGTTTATTTCCTGTTTACATGGATATAGAACAGATCCGATATGTGTCACATATGAGCACAAAATGGGAATTGGGTCACATTTAGCTGACAGTGTAAACGCAGCCATAAAGACTCACTACACTGTAAAGCTCTGCGTCGCGGCGTAGGTTCTGCAGAAACCAACACAGAGATCTGTTGGTCTTAGGTTTTAGGTGATTTCAAACAGAACCTGTGTATGCAGCTGTAAAAGTCTTTAAATGTCACCCAGGAAACACACTCAACACACACACACAGAGAAAGATGTCTCTAATGAGCCGTATAACCCACTGGAAACTCACATAAAAGAGTGTTCAGTCAGGAAATGGAGATGGAATTGCTGTGTGTGTGTGTGTGTGTGTGTGTGTGTAAACGACGTTTCCTTCCTCTGTGGGCTACCCATTACAGGTCTGTGTGACTGTGTGTGTGTGTGTGTGTGTGTGTGTGTATAGTAGAAGTAAGTGAGAATATGTAGTGTACTCAAGATAAACATTGATAAACAAAGTGAAGAAAGTTTTTGTTGTGTGTGTGTGTGTGTGTGTGTGTGTGTGTGTGTGTGTGTGTGTGTGTGTGTGTGTGTGTGTGTGTGTGATCCGGAGGGGGACGAATCTAATCTGCATCTCAATGAAGTTTATTAGTTTATGGATTCAGAAAAGTAAAAGTTAAAAAAGTAAGTAGTGACTTTCCTGTAACTCTTTCTCTCTCTCTCACACACACACACACACACAGACACACACACACAGACACACACCCTCCGCGTTTCTTCTACTTCACAAAGCCCTTATTGTTGTGGGGGCGACACCCTCAGCAGCTGCTAAACTCTCTACCACAACAGCTGAGTGTGTGTGTGTGTGTGTGTGTGTGTGTGTGTGTGTGCGCGTGTGCTTGCAGACTAAGCGTAGCTAACAGCAACCTGAGCTAAGCATGTGTTTGTGGAAGGAATATAAAGGGTTTATAAAGTGTGTAAAGACACACACACACGCACACACACACACACGCACACACACACACACACACACACACACACACACACACACACACACACACACACAACAAACAGTAAAAAAGTTTTGTGGCCTACATTTGTTTAAAGTGTGTGTGTGTGTGTGTGTGTGTGTGTGTGTGTGTGAGGTGAACACACTTCCCTCAGATCTGTGCAAACCCCCTGAGCTTATGATCAGACACCCGGGCACTAGGAGTACTCAGTACACAGCTTCAGACAGTAAACTCAGTTCTACTCCTGTTATTTTCTTGTGCCTTATCTCTAACCTTTGGCAATATGAATGTAAATATTTGTCATGCCAATAAAGTACTTTTAAATCTTTTAAATCTTGAATCTAGTAAACACTGCTCGAGGTGTTTAGACGTGGTTTAAAGACAGTCAGGAAGTTCACTCCACCTCCCAGCCTGGTACAAAACCGGTTCATAACACCTGTACAGGGGTGAATTTTTATGTAACTCATCAGTTAAAATGATATTAATCCATAAAAGTATGCATAATTAGGGGCATGTCTGATTTGAGTGACAGCTGCATTACTTGCTGTCAGCTACGCATCACTTTAGCTAACCAGCTAACTGGAATCGTTGTAATTTAACTCATCACAGATAATGTTGGTCAATCAAATGCATTAGTATAAAATCAGCCATCATAGCATCTTAGTTAAGCTAATGCTAATCTTGCTAGCTTTTGGGTGGTAACAAACAACATCAACAGGACAAGTATGTAGCTCTAAATGAAGCTAGTCCTCCTGGATACAGCTACATACACCAGCCTCGGTTAACTGGTAGAGGAGGAGGCGTCGCAGTTATTCATAATGATAATCTGTCTATCGTACAAAAACACCGACACAAATTTAACTCATTTGAAATTCTTTATAGTAACATAAGTGTACTTAAGTATATTAAATCAGCTCAGTCGATTCCACTAATTATAATTTACAGACCTCCAGGGCCGTATTCTGAATTTCTTAGTGAATTTGCGGATTTCATCTCAGACCTGGTCGTTTCTGTAGACAAAGTGTTAATTGCTGGAGATTTTAACATTCATTTTGAGAATACAGAAGACCCTCTGAGAACAGCATTTATATCCATACTGGACTCCGTAGGCGTAAATCAGTGTGTAGTAGGACCCACTCATAAAGCAGGTCACACTTTAGACTTAATAATATTTTTCGGATTAAGTATAAGAAATGTATTCACAATTCCACTGTCTGAAATTATCTCACCGAACAATGTAATTGATAGAGATGTTAACCTAGCCATGTCAGATTCAAACCTAGAAGACTTTACTCCTCTTGAAGAGAATGAACTAATTTCACTCATCTCTTCTGCAAATTCATCAACCTGTATATTAGATCCTATACCGACACATTTTCTTAAACAGATAGTACCAGTAATAACAGAACCGCTGTTGAGAATAATTAATTCCTCACCCAGCATTGGTTATGTTCCAAAATCTTTTAAATTAGCAGTTATCAAACCAATAATTAAGAAACCTGACCTCGACCCCTGTCAGCTGTCCAATTACAGGCCAATATCAAACCTCCCCTTTATCGCTAAGATTCTGGAAAAGATAGTAGCGGAGCAGCTATGCTCATATCTACATAGAAATGGCATACATGAACTGTATCAGTCAGGATTTAGGCCTCATCACAGCACAGAAACAGCACTCGTTAAAGTAGTAAATGACCTCCTATTGGCCTCTGATCAGGGTTGTGTAACTATGCTTGTATTACTCGACCTCAGTGCAGCTTTTGACACCATTGATCATGCTATTCTTCTTCATAGATTAGAAAATGTAGTAGGAATTAAGGGTACAGCCCTCTCCTGGCTCAGATCCTATTTGACTGATCGTTATCAGTATGTAGACTTAAATGGTGATTATTCTGCATGTTCTCTAGTGGAGTTTGGCGTTCCGCAGGGTTCGGTTTTAGGCCCACTGCTTTTTTTCCCTTTACATGCTTCCTCTGGTGTCTGGGGATGATTCTATCTACTTAGAAGACGGTTCTGGCCTCGACTGGTGTTGTCAGCTGTTTCTCTGAGGACTTGACAATTCGATAGTTCAGGACTGGAACTTTCTACAAGTCTATCTGAGTCTCCAATAACTACTGGACTCCATTTTAACATCAATTAACATCAACTATTATAGCTGAACTGCTGCCACCTAACACACTGTATAAATGCAGATCATTTCCTGCTATCTGTTTCACCCAGATGAGGATGGGTTCCCTGTCGAGTCTGGTTCCTCTCAAGGTTTCTTCCTATTACCATCTCAGGGAGTTTTTCCTTGCCACTGTCGCCCTCGGCTTGCTCACCAGGGACTATCTGAACATTTTGATTCATACACATTCACATTCCATACAAACTTAAATAATTCTTTTGATTGTGTAAAGCTGCTTTGAGACAATGTCAATTGTTAAAAGCGCTATACAAATAAAAAAAAAAATAAATAAAAAATAAACTATCTTCTCCGTCAGAGTGCTCACTAACACACACCTATCACAAATAAAATTATCACTAATGACGGAGGAAGAATGTCTAAACATCTTGCACTTTACACACTGAACAAGCTGAACGGTAGACATGATAACGTATGTGTGTGTGTGTTTGTGTGTGTGTGTGTGTACAGGATGGCTGGAGTCATTATTCACGCCGCTCGCCTTTCTACCACAGCGGGGGCATTACATGTCCTTAGACCAGGGGTGTCAAACTCATTTTAGGGTGAGGGCCGGATGAGAAGAAATGTGACCATGTGCGGGCCGAATTTGTTTTTTTAATCATAGTCCATCAAATTACAACAAATACACTATATTCTGTAAAACTGCATTTAACAAGTCCTCAGAAACTGTTCATTAACACTTATTCCTTTTTGGGGGAAAAACAATGCCAAGTAATGGCAAGCAAAATCCTTTCCTTTGAACATGAATATTACTTGTCAGATAAGAAATAAAAAATGCTGCAGACTCTGTGTACAGACAGTTACATTAAATATGAAGCTATAGGCTACAATATAATTTACAAACTAGAAAAACACTTCATAATTAAAAAAAACTGCCTTTAACAACTCAATAGTTTAGAAAGAATCATATACAAAAATAAATTCTTTATGGTTAATGCAAATGAAAAAAATATATCATTCACTTTGGATATGAACATTAACTCTACACTTCAAATGAGAACTTTCCTTTAACAAATATTTTTTTTTTTAAAGCGGATTAAAGCATTAACTTTTTCCATTTGGAGCTGTCCAGTGTATTTATCATATTTCTCTGCGTGTATGTCATAGTGCCGTTTAATGTTGTATTCTTTTTGCACAGCCACGGCTTGTGAGCGGATTAAACTTACCGGCTTGCCGTTAACCTCACAGAAGAAATACTTCTCTTTCCATTTCTCCTGAAACATCTGCCCTTCCAGATCAATTTTTCTTTTTTTGGACATTTTTTTTTTTAAATCGCGAGTGCTTGCCACACATCTTCAAATAGCCGAAGAAATTAGATTTAGGCGCCAATTTAGAATGCGCATGCGTGTTAGAGGTTTCGGCAGAAGCGCAAGAGAAGAGCAGTTAAATGATCAATGATAAAATAAAAAAATTAATAAAACCAAACACAATATTGCAACGAATACCCGGACATAGACTTTATTTAATACTACTACTACTACTTATAATGATAATAAAAAATATTTGATATTTAATATTATTCTTCAAATCATCCCGCGGGCCGTACTGGACACCTTAGTGGGCCGTATTCGGCCCGCGGGCCGTATGTTTGACACCCCTGCCTTAGACTGTGTGTCTCTGATTGCACTCGTCTGCGGCTCTCTCTCACACACACACACACACACACACACACATTACTGGATTAACGAATGTGCCGAGAACACTTTCTACGATTGTATGTTTACACTGTGTACTGTGAAACTGTAATGTGTGTGTGTGTTCTCACACTCGACTGATCTGCACGTACAAGACGACATAAAACATATGTAAAACACTGTGTGTGTGTGTGTGTCCATAAGTGGGGGAAAGACACACAGATACTGTACATTCCCCTTCTCTTGTGAATGAGCTGATAATAACATACAGGAGGTTCTGCTGCAGGTCGGTCCAGAGAGAGAGAGAGACAGAGAGACACAGAGAGAGAGAGAGACAGAGAGACACAGAGAGAGAGAGAGACACAGAGAGAGAGAGAGAGAGACAGACAGAGACAGAGAGACACACAGAGAGAGAGAGAGACAGAGAGAGAGAGACAGAGAGACAGACACACAGAGAGAGAGAGACAGAGAGAGAGAGACAGAGACAGAGAGACACACAGAGAGAGAGAGAGACAGAGAGAGAGAGACACAGAGAGAGACAGAGACAGAGAGAGAACTCGTGTGACTCTGTCCTAAAGCAGCGCTGCAGTTCCACTGACTGGACGAACAGAACCACAGCATGAACATGTGACGACAGAAAGAATGAATGAACCTCAGAGTTGTTCTTGTAACAGATCATCGTACGGAGTCCTGGGGGGTCCTGGGGGGGGGACAAAAGCCTAGTAGACTAATTACCCCAAAGCTGATTCACCTGCAGGTTTAATGTTTATTACTTATAATTTCTCTCTCTCTCACACACACACACACACACACACACACACTTTAGGGTTCCTCTTTTTAGACTGTATTAGTCTTTGAGAGAGAGAGAGAGAGAGAGTGTGTGTGT
Organism: Channallabes apus; assembly: GCA_030522415.1. Lineage (NCBI taxonomy): Eukaryota > Metazoa > Chordata > Actinopteri > Siluriformes > Clariidae > Channallabes > Channallabes apus. The sequence continues at coordinate 551,016 of CM060123.1, forward strand.
GTGTGTGTGTGTACAGACTGTACAGAGGTTATAACGCTCTATGTCTGCATTAACAAAACAAACACATCTGCACGGTCTCGCGCTTTAGAATTACGGGAGGAGTGACGTCACGCGCGTTCCAGCCAATCAGAAACTGTTGCTGAGGCAGAACCTGAGAACAGGACGTTCTGTCGTGTGTGTGTGTGTGTGGAGACTGTGTGAGAAGATTAAGTATCTCAATAGTATACACTTATATATTTATTTGGCTGTTGGTGGTTTCTGGCTCTGAGTGAAATAAGAGAATGTTGTGTAATTAGTCTAATTTATATAGACTGGTCATATCAGTTTATAAGTGTATTAATAACACAAGCGTGCAGAATCACATTATTACCTGAAATTAAAAAAATAATCAAAGATTATTTTCTTTAATTTCAGGTAATAATGTGATTCTGCACCGCTTGTGTTCATTAATACACTTATAAATGATATGAAGTTATATAAATAGACTAAATACACAACATTCTCTTATTTCACTCAGAGCCAGAAACCACCAACAGCAAAATAAATATATAAGTGTATATATTGAGAAACTTAATTTCTAAATCGCCACACACACACACACACACACACTCTTTCTCCCTCCACATACCAGGGTTTGTTTCGCGATGTCGCCACCTGCTGGTCGCTTGCAGCAGTGCGCCACAACCCCCGGGCCGCAGAGTAAATTATTATCTGAGTCTGAACGAGATTTTATTTTGAAAGACGTTGTATTTTGAAAAATGACCGGATTATTCTCTCGGTCTTGAAGTCTTTGGGGACTATAATATGTCTGGTGCAAAATGTTGAATTGAGTTTGTCTGTGTTTAGATATTAAAGTAGTCTGTACCTCTCCAGAAGTGATATCTGCAGATCCGCCTCACACCTCTGCTTCCAAATACTATCATCAAATGGCTTGAAATTAGTTGTTAAAATATTATATATATAATATATTCTATATTGAAGCTATACCACTTGGAGAGGGCACTTTATCATTAAACTTAATATTTTCAAATGGTGATGCTATTGGGATTTTGGGGAATGTTTTAGGAGTCATGTCTTTAATTTAGTCTAACTTGTAAGAATAAGAATATATGTCTTGGGATACCATATTCAATTCAGTTCAATTCAATTCAGTTTTATTTGTATAGCGCTTTTAACAATTGACATTGTCTCAAAACAGCTTTACACAATCAAAATAATTATTTAAGTTTGTATGGAATGTGAATGTGTATGAATAAAATGTTCAGATAGTCCCTGGTGAGCAAGCCCGAGGGCGACAGTGGCAAGGAAAAACTCCCTGAGATGGTAATAGGAAGAAACCATGAGAGGAACCAGACTCGACAGGGAACCCATCCTCATCTGGGGGAAACAGATAGCAGGAAATGATCTGCATTTATACAGTGTTAGGTTCAGCTATAATAGTTGATGTTAATTGATGTTATAATAGTTGATGTAAAATGGAGTCCAGTAGTTATTGGAGACTCAGATAGACTTGTAGAAAGTTCCAGTCCTGAACTATCGAATTGTCAAGTCCTCAGAGAAACAGCTGACAACACCAGTCGAGGCCAGAACCATCTTCTAAGTAGATAGAATCATCACCAGACACCAGACGCATCCTAAAGAGACACACGGGGCATCCATGCGACGAGACCTCCAACCAGAAACGGGGCACCAGGATGGATCAGACAGGTCCGGAGGGCAGAGGGAGTCTGGATCACTGGCAGCTCAGGAACCACATGTGTAGCTCGACAGAGAGAGAGAGAGAGAGAGAGTGAAAGGGGGAGAGAGGAAAGAGAAAGAGGGGGAGGAAGAGAAAAGGAGGAGAGATTGCAATTAGGTATCATCACAGTCACAATGTCTAATGTGAATGTATATTTACTGTAGAGTGCAAGCAGGGACTCCGGCAGGACTAACTATGACATCATAACTAAAAGGGAGGAGCCAGAAGGAAACACAAACATGAGGGGGAACTGAGATGTAAAGCAAACAATCACCTCACCGTCAACAAACCTGAGTGATCAAATGAGACTGAGGAAGACAGCATCTAAAACAAACCAGTTCACCATAATACTCTACGTCCATGAGTCCCCCAGATCTGCTCCTTTACCTTATGGCAAATCTATTTATAAAAATGCTTGGCTAAATAAATAGGTTTTGAGCCTAGACTTAAACACTGAGACTGTGTCTGAGTCCCGAACACTATTTGGAAGACTATTCCATAATTTTGGGGCTTTGTAAGAAAAAGCTCCGCCCCCAGCTGTAGTTTTCATAATACGCGGTACTGATAAGCAGCCTGCATCCTTTGACCGAAGTAGGCGTGGCGGATCGTAAGACACTAGCAGTTCGCTCAGATACTGCGGGGTGAGACCATTTAATGCCTTATATGTCAAGAGTAGTATTTTAAAATCAATGCGAAATTTCACAGGGAGCCAATGCAGTGATACCGGAATATCAACAAAGCTTTCGTCGTGAAGCTCCGGTCATGAGGGAGGTGCAACGCTGGTCTGCCCAATCAGAAGCTACGCTACAGGACGCGCTCGATGACGTAGATTGGGACATGTTCCGAGCCTGCGCAGTAGACATCAACGAGTTTGCGGATGTAGCAGTTAGCTTCGTTAGCACGCTCGTAAATGAAGTTGTCCCGCCAGTGAGGTTCAAATCGTTTCCGAACCAGAAGCCTTGGGTAGACCGATCGATCCGCGATGCTGTGAATGCCCGGACCGCTGCTTATAATGCCGCACTCATTAGCGGCGATATGAGCGCATACAAAGCGGCTTCTTATAGCGTCAGGCGAGCGGTGAGGGAAGCTAAGGGGCGGTTCCGACAGCGAACTGAATCACACTTCCATCAGGGTGACACACGCCGCATGTGGCACGGATTACGCACAATCACGGACTACAAGGTTGCCAAAGACACCACGACGATCGTCGCCGACTCTGCATTCGCCAACGAGCTGAACGCATTCTTCGCCCGGTTCGAGGTTAGCCAGGTGGCTAATGCTAGCAGCCTGCTGACTGAGAGTGATGACGTCATCAGCGAGGATTGCGTCATCAGCATCGCAGAGCACGACGTTCGCACGGCGCTGAGGAGGGTGAACACCAGGAAAGCGGCGGGTCCAGATGGCATCTCTGGGCGCCTGCTGCGCTGCTGCGCTGACCAGCTGTCAGGTGTGTTCACCTGTATCTTTAATGAGTCCCTGGCGAAGTCTGTGGTCCCGGCGTGTTTCAAGAGATCCACCATTGTCCCCGTGCCCAAGACCAACAAACCCTCATGCCTGAATGACTACCGGCCTGTTGCACTGACATCGATGGTCATGAAGGTATTTGAGGGTCTGCTAAAAAACATCATCTCCTCCTCCATCCCCAGCTCCATAGATCCACTTCAGTTCGCCTACCGCCCCAACAGATCCACAGAGGATGCCATCTCCCATGTTCTGCACACCACTCTCAGCCACGTGGACAAGATGCAAGGTAACTATGTGAGATTGCTTTTTATAGATTACAGCTCTGCTTTCAACACAATAGTGCCTAACAGACTGTTCACAAAGCTGAGAGATCTAGGACTTAACAAACGCTTGTGTGCCTGGGTGTTGGACTTCCTCTCGGACAGATCTCAAGCGGTGAGAGTGGGCAAGTGCTTCTCCAGCAGCATCACCATCAACACAGGTGCTCCACAGGGATGTGTTCTCTCTCCACTGCTATACTCTCTCTACACTTCAGACTGTGTGGCCATGTTCGACTCCAACACCATCGTTAAGTTTGCTGACGATACGGTGGTGCTGGGCTTCATCTCCAACAACGATGAGTCGGCCTACATAGATGAAGTGGAGAACCTGGCACTATGGTGTGAAGAAAACTGCCTCCGACTGAACGTCAGTAAGACGAAGGAGCTGGTGGTGGACTTCAGAAGGGGACAACTGGACCACAAACCCCTCATCATCAATGGAGCTCCAGTGGAGAGAGTGAGCAGCTTCAAGTACTTGGGCGTCCACATCTCCGAGGATCTGACTTGGACTGAGCATATCTGTGCTCAGACGAAAAGGGCAAAGCAGCGTCTGTACCACCTGAGGCAGTTGAGGAAGTTTGGGGTTTCCCCTGCTGTCCTTAAGGCTTTCTACTCGGGTGCTGTTGAGAGCATCCTAACACAGAACATTTCATCCTGGTTTGGGAATAGCTGTGTACAGGATAGGAAAGCCCTCCAGAGAGTGATCCGGGCAGCTGAACGCTGCTGCAGGTTAACTCTCCCCTCCATGCAGGACATCTACACCAGGAGATGTAAAACCAGGGCAGCTCGTATCATTAAGGACTTGTCGCACCCCAATAACGGACTGTTCAAACTTCTGCATTCAGGCAGAAGGTTCCGGGTCATTATGGCCAAAACGGAGAGACTCAGGAGGAGTTTTTATCCACAGGCGATTAGACTCCTCAACCATGATGGGCCACTCTCCCGTTCATAAGACTGGTAACAGTTCACCCACACACTGCTGTGCTGACATTCCACACTGCACACTGCACTTTAGTCTGGACTGTAAGCATCACTTGCACTAACATCTTTATCCTGCTCAGATACACATTTTATTATTATGTTTACATTTGCACCCTTTTTTTTTTTTTTTTTTTAAATTTCTATTTCTATTTATAGATTATTTCTTTTGTTTCTTGTTATTTGCACAAAGTAGGAGCGGTTCAGGATACATTTCACTGCGTGTTGTACTTGTATAACTATGCATGTGACAAATAAAGAATCTTGAATCTTGAATCTTGAATCTTGAAGATAGGATAGGGGTGATGTGCTCATATCTTCTGGTTCTAGTGAGGACTCTCGCTGCTGCATTCTGGACTAGCTGAAGCTTGTTTATGCACCTAACTGAACAACCAGACAGTAAGGCATTACAATAGTCCAACCTAGAAGTGATAAAAGCATGAACTAGTTTTTCTGCATCGTTTAGCGACAATATATTTCTTATCTTGGCAATATTTCTGAGGTGAAAGAATGCTATCCTGGTGATATTATCTACATGAGCTTCAAATGAAAGGCTGGAATCTATAATCACGCCGAGGTCTTTTACTGTTGCACTTGACGGAACAGAAAGGCCATCTAAAGTTACGGTGTGATCTAAGATTTTACTTCTAGCTGTATGCGGTCCTATGACTAGAACTTCTGTCTTATCCGGATTAAGCAGAAGGAAGTTAATTAGCATCCAATTTCTTATGTCCTGCACACATTGCTCAACTTTAGTAAGATGGTTTTTCTCATCAGGTTTTGTTGAGACTTATAGCTGTGTGTCGTCAGCATAACAATGAAAACTAATACCATGCCTACGGATTATGTTGCCCAGAGGAAGCATGTAAAGGGAAAAAAGCAGTGGGCCTAAAACTGAACCCTGCGGAACGCCAAACTCCACTAGAGAACATGCAGAATAATCACCATTTAAGTCTACATTCTGATAACGATTGGTCAAATAGGATCTGAGCCAGGAGAGGGCTGTACCCTTAATTCCTACTACATTTTCTAATCTGTGAAGAAGAATAACATGATCAATAGTGTCGAAAGCTGCACTAAGGTCGAGTAATACAAGCAAAGTTACACAACCCTGATCAGAGGCCAATAGGAGGTCATTTACTACTTTAACGAGTGCTGTTTCTGTGCTGTGATGAGGCCTAAATCCTGACTGATACAGTTCATGTATGCCATTTCTATGTAGATATGAGCATAGCTGCTCCGCTACTATCTTTTCCAGAATCTTAGAGATAAAGGGGAGGTTTGATATTGGCCTGTAAATCCTGCAGATCTGCTCCTTTACCTTATGGCAAATCTATTTATAAAATGCTTGGCTAAATAAATAGGTTTTGAGCCTAGAGAGCCATATTCATTCATTCATTCATTTTCTATACCGCTTAATCCTGTGTTCAGGGTCGCGGGGGACCTGGAGCCTATCCCAGGAGACTTCGGGCACTAGGCGGGTTACACACTGGACAGGGTGCCAATCCATCGCAGGGCACACACACATACACACACTCACACACCCAATGGGATACCATATGTCTGGGATAATAATTCAAAACTTATTAAAGAATAATTGACAATAAGAATAATTTTTCCAACGTCTTTACCCCTTTTTGTACCCACGCTTTAAGGGGTCCACCAACCCTAATCCTCTAACAACTACACCACAGAGGAACAGGGGTGTGTGTTTAAACCTTTTTTATGAAAAACCCACTATTCTTTCTTTCACCCCATCACACTCCTATCACACCTGCCTGTACCTCATCACCTCACCTGCCCCACCCACCCACACACACCCCCCACCCTCATCACTTCACAACTGCTTCAGCAAAGACAAGAACCTTCTTCAGATGAGGATGGGTTCCCTGTTGAGTCTGGTTCCTCTCAAGGTTTCATCCTATTACCATCTCACGGAGATTCTCCCTCAGCACCGTCGCCGTCACCCTTGGCTTGTTCATCAGAGACAATCACATTATTATCTAGACAAATTTTTCTCACACATACACACTTCCATAAATTTTCTTTTCATTTTTGTGAAGCTGCTTTGAGACAATGACTATTGTTAAGGGCGCTATATAAAATCTCTGTGATGTCACAGACACAGTCCCCACCCACTTGGACTAGCACCAAATCCTCAGCAACATTAGTATGTGTAGAGTCTGCCGGGAGACACGTGTGTGTGTGTGTTCCAGATGAGAAACCCTTAGCAACGTTAAAGTGTCTAAAATCATTTAAAGCTTTCATTAACATTCAGCTGAAACGTTCAGGGAATGAAGCAGCGCTCGAGTGTGTTAAACAGAGATCAATGTTTATTCATAGATTTATTCTGTTTAAAACAGACCATTTCTAAACATCCGCCCAATAATAATTTAAATCATAACTATTATCCTTAAATATATTATATTTACACTTCTTTAAAGTGTGCAGTATAAACATGTACATATCTGTAGTTTCCCTAAACACTAATCACTTTATACAGAATGTTATTGTAATAGTTACATAAATAAATAATATCTATATTTATATAGGAGAGAAATCTACTGGACATTTTTACTGGAACTTTCCTCTGAGCTGGAACAAGAAAATACCACAACAGTACTGATGTGTGTGTGTGTGTGTGTGCGCGTCTCATTCTTACACTGAGATTACCCAGAAGGCATTGCATCAAACTGGTAAAACATGGTCAGTTAATCAGAAAACCAGCGAGTTTCCACCTTGTATATTAAAGTCTGCCTACAACTGAGCAAGTGGTTCTGTTTCTCTTGTATTTTTAAACAAAGTGGGCAGATTCACAGCGCCACCTAAAGGGCCGTCTCATTACACCATTCTCACTCTTTCAGGAAGTGTGGTAGACGTACTGTAGATCCGAGTTTATTAAAAAACCGACCCAACCAATAGAGAGTTTTAAAAGAATTCATATTTTAAAGATGACACTGGATTTGTTCTGAACATTCAGTCTGGAGTGAAGGTGTGCTGCTGGTGGTCTCCTCTTTCTGAAAGTGTCCACTGGTGAGATGATGAAGTGACACCCAAATTGGAGCGCTCACACGGTGAGGTGCACCCTCTAGTGTGCTGGAAAGAAACTGCAGTAAGTGTGTGCGAGAAGTCGAATGTTTACCAGACTATAATGTGTAACACTTCTTTCTGAGGACTTCCAGCGCAGAAAGAGTGCTCACACCAGGAGGGGGCGATAATGAGGGTGCAGTATAAACTGTACTGGAGCACAAAGGGCAAACAAATGCAACAAACACACACTCTCTTAACAGTGCTTTACAGGGTTAGATCTGTAAGCGACTCTACACACGCCTTCTTTGAGATCACTCCCATGAATCAGAGATTATAATCAGGCTTATGATGATGATTTACATCCAGTTACGCAATACACCTTAAAGTTTCATTCCGAAGCAGTCACACAGTGTGTCCGAACACCAGCAGCAGAGTGTGAAGGTGAGTTTATTCTCACAACTTTATTCTGATCCAGAAATGAAACCGCTCAGCTGTAGTGTGTGTGTGTGTGTGTATTTTGCCCCAGGCTCAGATCACATGACATAAATCTTACATTCAGCCAGAGGTCTCTTCCAAGTGTTTGCTGGGGCAAAGGCGGGGTCAAGGCCACGAGCATGGAGTGCGAGTTAGCTGTGGAATACACCATGCTCAGGACGTGTCCTCCTCAGTGTGAGTCAATCGTCTCGTCAGGAGATAAGAGACAGTGAGGATTCCTTTACCAGGACAGGTGAGTTCCCAGCTGTGGGTTCTGATTAACGTCCTCTTGACGCCAGGTCGAAACTACACGCAGTGAAGCACTGAGGACAGCGCGCCCGAGCCCTCAGACACGCCCGAGCGCTCAGACACGCCCGAGCCCTCAGACACGCCCGAGCCCTCACACACCATGTTCTCTCCTTGACCGGGGAACAGCTCCAGCTGCCAGAATCGCGGGTCTGCATACACTGCACACACACACAAAGTGATACTTTCTGATGAGCATATGTGTGTGAGAGCACGGCTGTGTGAGCGTATGTATGTGCATGTGTGTGTGAGTGTGTCTTCACCCAGATCTCCTGGTTCAAGCCACAGGTTGAAAGAGCTGCAGTGTGTTTGGCAGCGCTGATGTGGCAACACACGTACAGTGGGAGAGCCTTCACCAACCAACAACCAACCTAACACACACACACCCTAAACACACACACACACACACACACACACAATACATTTACTTCCAAATGTTTAAAACCATGAAGCAAAGAAATTAAACATTATTCACATGCAAACATCCACCAAAGACCACCTGACAGACACGCACTCACTCTCGCGCGCGACTCACTCACTCTCGCGCGCGACTCACTCACTCTCGCGCGCGACTCACTCACTCTCGCGCGCGACTCACTCACTCTCGCGCGCGACTCACTCACTCTCGCGCGCGACTCACTCACTCTCGCGCGCGACTCACTCACTCTCGCGCGCGACTCACTCACTCTCGCGCGCGACTCACTCACTCTCGCGCGCGACTCACTCACTCTCGCGCGCGACTCACTCACTCTCGCGCGCGACTCACTCACTCTCGCGCGCGACTCACTCACTCTCGCGCGCGACTCACTCACTCTCGCGCGCGACTCACTCGCGACTCACTCTCGCGCGCCACTCACTCTCGCGCGCCACTCACTCTCGCGCGCCTCTCGCGCGCCTCTCGCGCGCCACTCACTCACTCACTCACTCACTCTCGCGCGCCACTCACTCACTCACTCTCGCGCGCCACTCACTCACTCACTCACTCTCGCGCGCCACTCACTCACTCACTCACTCTCGCGCGCCACTCACTCACTCACTCACTCTCGCGCGCCACTCACTCACTCACTCACTCACTCACTCACTCACTCACTCACTCGACTCACTCGCTCACTCACTCACTCACTCACTCACTCACTCACTCACTCACTCACTCTCGCGCGCGACTCACTCGACTCACTCACTCTCGCGCGCGCGACTCACTCACTCACTCACTCACTCACTCACTCACTCTCGCGCGCGCGCGCGCGACTCACTCACTCACTCACTCTCGCGCGCGACTCACTCACTCTCGCGCGACTCACTCTCGCGCGACTCACTCACTCACTCTCGCGCGCGACTCACTCACTCACTCTCGCGCGCGACTCACTCACTCACTCTCGCGCGCGACTCACTCACTCACTCTCGCGCGCGACTCACTCACTCACTCTCGCGCGCGACTCTCTCGCGCGCGACTCTCTCGCGCGCGACTCTCTCGCGCGCGACTGACTCACTCACTCTCGCGCGCGACTCACTCGCGACTCACTCGCTACTCACTCGCGCGCGACTCACTCGCGACTCACTCGCTCGCGACTCACTCTCGACTCACTCTCGCGCGCCACTCACTCTCGCGCGCCACTCACTCTCGCGCGCCTCTCGCGCGCCACTCACTCACTCACTCACTCACTCACTCTCGCGCGCGCGCGCGAGACTCACTCACTCTCGCGCGCGCGCGCGCGACTCACTCACTCTCGCGCGCGCGACTCACTCACTCACTCTCGCGCGCGCGACTCACTCACTCACTCTCGCGCGCGCGACTCACTCACTCACTCTCGCGCGACTCACTCACTCACTCTCGCGCGACTCACTCACTCACTCTCGCGCGACTCACTCACTCACTCTCGCGCGACTCACTCACTCACTCACTCTCGCGCGACTCACTCACTCACTCACTCTCGCGCGACTCACTCACTCACTCACTCTCGCGCGACTCACTCACTCACTCACTCTCGCGCGACTCACTCACTCACTCACTCTCGCGCGACTCACTCACTCTCGCGCGACTCACTCACTCACTCACTCACTCTCGCGCGACTCACTCACTCACTCACTCACTCTCGCGCGACTCACTCACTCACTCACTCACTCTCGCGCGACTCACTCACTCACTCACTCACTCTCGCGCGACTCACTCACTCACTCACTCACTCTCGCGCGACTCACTCACTCACTCACTCACTCTCGCGCGACTCACTCACTCACTCACTCACTCTCGCGCGACTCACTCACTCACTCACTCACTCTCGCGCGACTCACTCACTCACTCACTCACTCTCGCGCGACTCACTCACTCACTCACTCACTCTCGCGCGACTCACTCACTCACTCACTCACTCTCGCGCGACTCACTCACTCACTCACTCACTCTCGCGCGACTCACTCACTCACTCACTCACTCTCGCGCGACTCACTCACTCACTCACTCACTCTCGCGCGACTCACTCACTCACTCACTCACTCTCGCGCGACTCACTCACTCACTCACTCACTCTCGCGCGACTCACTCACTCACTCACTCACTCTCGCGCGACTCACTCACTCACTCACTCACTCTCGCGCGACTCACTCACTCACTCACTCACTCTCGCGCGACTCACTCACTCACTCACTCACTCTCGCGCGACTCACTCACTCACTCACTCACTCTCGCGCGACTCACTCACTCACTCACTCTCGCGCGACTCACTCACTCACTCACTCTCGCGCGACTCACTCACTCACTCTCGCGCGACTCACTCACTCACTCTCGCGCGACTCACTCACTCACTCTCGCGCGACTCACTCACTCACTCTCGCGCGACTCACTCACTCACTCTCGCGCGACTCACTCACTCACTCTCGCGCGACTCACTCACTCACTCTCGCGCGACTCACTCACTCACTCTCGCGCGACTCACTCACTCACTCTCGCGCGACTCACTCACTCACTCTCGCGCGACTCACTCACTCACTCTCGCGCGACTCACTCACTCACTCTCGCGCGACTCACTCACTCACTCTCGCGCGACTCACTCACTCACTCTCGCGCGACTCACTCACTCACTCTCGCGCGACTCACTCACTCACTCTCGCGCGACTCACTCACTCACTCTCGCGCGACTCACTCACTCACTCTCGCGCGACTCACTCACTCACTCTC
>CM060123.1:567500-570000 GCA_030522415.1 Channallabes apus
AGTCCGGTTCCTCTCCAGGTTTCTTCCTATTACCATCTCAGGCAGTTTTTCCCTTCAGCACCGTCACACTCGACTTGTTCATCAGGGACGATCTGATCATTCTGATTCATACAAGTTCACATCTCATACACACTTCAATAATTCTTTTGATTGTGTAAAGCTGCTTTGCGACAATGACCGTTGTTAAAAGCGCTATACAAATAAAATTGAATTGAATTGAATTAAAAATATTATGAATGTGAGATTAATAACACGGTTACACACATCATATGAAGTATTATATCATATATATAGTGGCTATAGTATTCGGCCCCCTTGAACTTTTCCACATTTTGTCACGTTACAGCCACAAACATGAATAAATTTTATTGGAATTCCACGTGAAAGACCAATACAAAGTGGTGTACACGTGAGAAGTGGAACGAAAATCATACATGATTCCAAACATTTTTTACAAATAAATAACTGCAAAGTTGGAGTGTGGGTGCGGCTTTGGCCAAACCAGTTTGCCCGGGTGAACGTGCGCTGCTTTTTTACTGCAATTCCAGCTGCCAGTCTTTTAGGTTATGTCTCTACCAGCTTTGCACATCTAGAGACTGAAATCCTCGCCCATTCTTCTTTGCAAAACAGCTCCAGCTCAGTCAGATTAGATGGACAGCGTTTATGAACAGCAGTTTTCAGACCTTGCCACAGATTCTCGATTGGATTTAGATCTGGACTTTGGCTGGACCATTCTAACACATGGATATGTTTTGTTTTAAACCATTCCATTGTTGCCCTGGCTTTATGTTTAGGGTCGTTGTCCTTCTGGAAGGTGAACCTCCGCCCCAGTCTCAAGTCTTTTGCAGACTCCAAGAGGTTTTCTTCCAAGATTGCCCTGTATTTGGCTCCATCCATCTTCCCATCAACTCTGACCAGCTTCCCTGTCCTGCTGAAGAGAAGCACCCCAGGGCATGATGCTGCCGCCACCACCATATTTGACAGTGGGGATGGTGTGTTCAGAGTGATGTGCAGTGTTAGTTTTCCGCCACACATAGCGTTTTGCATTTTGGCCAAAAAGTTCCATTTTGGTCTCATCTGACCAGAGCACCTTCTTCCACATGTTTGCTGTGCAAACGGGACTTCTTATGATATTCTGTTAACAATGGCTTTCTTCTTGCCACTCTTCCATAAAGGCCAACTTTGTGCAGTGCACGACTAATACAGATTAGCACTAGCATTACCACTCATCAGGCAATGTCTATGGGCAACTGACGGCACTCAGACCAAAGGGGGCTGAATAATTACGCACACCCCACTTTGCAGTTATTTATTTGTAAAAAATGTTTGAAATCATGTATGATTTTCATTCCACTTCTCACGTGTACACCACTTTGTATTGGTCTTTCACGTGGAATTCCAATAAAATTGATTCATGTTTGTGGCTGTAATGTGACAAAATGTGGAAAAGTTCAAGGGGGCCGAATACTTTTGCAAGCCACTGGATACAGTTATATTTCTGAAGATTTAATCTTAACATTATGATTAGAAGTGATGTACAAAGGTTTATACTAGTAAACTTTCAGGTTAATAAGACATAAGAGAATATAATGTAATAAGATAATTTATATAAAAAAACAGAATGGTTGTTAAACCAGAATTTTCCTGTAATGTAAACTGAACACAGAGTAACTGAATCACTCACTCACTCACTCATTCATTGTCTAGAACACTTTATCCTGTATTCAGTGTCGCGGGGGGCCTGGAGCCTATCCCAGGAGACTTAGGGCACATGGCGAGGTAAACCCTGGACAGCGTGCCAATCCATCTCAGGACACACACTCATTTACACACTACGGGCAATTTGGGAATTGTTTATAATTAATTTGTCAGTCACCCTAATTTGCATGTCTTTGGTTGGAAGAAGGAAACCAGAGTACCTGAAGGAAACCCACCAAACACGGGGAGAACATGCTACACAGAGGCGGGAACCGAACCTGGCTGGGAAACGAACCCGGACCCTGGAGGTGCAAGGCGACAGTGCTAATTACTACAACTGTATAACACTTCAGTTTATTGTATCTGTGTGTGTGTGTGTGTGTGTGTGTGTGTGTGTGTACATAAGATAAAATATACTTTCATTCGTTCCACAGTGGGGAAATTTCTTTGTTACGACAGCAAAGAAAAAATGTGCGAATAGAAAGTAGACAGTATAAATACAGAAGAAAAAGGAAACCAATACAATAACTGCACTAGAGTCCAACTAACTGCAGAGGCTTGTTTATATTGTGCAGTTTAAAATGTTCCTATTGTAATGAGGATGTTGCACGAGGATGATATTGCATACATGTGCGCGTGTGTATTTGTGTATACAGTCAGCCAGAAATAAAATGATACACACTTCTACATGTTCCCTCTTCTGATGTTCTGACATGGCTACTGACGTGTTTACAGGAAACATAAAGCTACACACTGCTGCATCATTCAACTCAAGGGTTAAAAAAGGCCATAAAAACAACTG
>CM060123.1:575000-631024 GCA_030522415.1 Channallabes apus
ACCATTAAAGGTCCGGTGGAGAGTCCACATCAGCTGAGTTTCTCTGTCCCTCTGAGGCCCAAAACGAGGAGTCAGTATGTGCGTGTTAGAGTGAGCAGTGAGACAGTTAGAGAGGACATGGGGTGTTTAATGTTACTATATTTAGAGAGGATCTGTGAATACAGTGTATATAAGGTTACGATCACCGCAGCACACCTCCTCTGTTCTTCACGTGTCCAACAGGTTTGCTTTCCTCAGTGAAGAACCTGCTGAGAAACCTGAAAGAGCTCTGGTTATAGGAGACTCTATACTGGGGGACATTAGCGAGGCCTTTAGGGGGCGCCAGTAGTTGGGTGGATGACGGGAGCCAGGGTGCTGGACGTAGCAGCTATTTCAGGGCCTTAGGACAGAGTCTCCAAGATAGTGGTACATGCTGGAGCTAATGATCTTCGCCTTCGTCAGTCAAAGATTAGTACATTTACAGAGGTGTGTGAGGGATCTCCTTCTCTGACATCACAAACAAAGTCTTCATGTGATTCTTCCTCTCTTTTATTAATATTTATAACTTGCTTGCAGTTTCACCTTATGTACAGTTTTGTTCCCGTCTGTATACAAAATCATCATGCACGTGTACATAGGATCAGTATTTATTTCTATTTATATTATTATTTGACACCTGGCAGGTAAAGGAGTGAAATTTAGCGTGGACAAGTTCTGTACCCGAGTCTTCAGCAGTGAGAGTGTGTTAGTGGAAATCATGTGAATTAAAACAGATTTCCTCTTATACAACTGTACTGCACTTTAACCTTAGAGCCCACAAACTCACACTTGTAGCAGAAAGTGATTTATGACTCACTAGAGTTTGGGTCGTCTCAAGGGTTCTTCATTGTAACGCTCAGATTTATTATTAGAGCTAATTACACTAAATCGGGGTCTAAGATCTATAAACGGGTTGATTACACTCACTTCCGGTATTGCGCAACCTTCGCGGAGCAAGGAAAGACGGAGACAACAACAACTTCCAAAACCAAACCCAAGTGTATTATATACAAAAGACAAACAAACAAATGAAGTGCAACAAAAAAACAATATATACAACATATAAACAAATATATACAATGTCAGTAGTGTGTGCGAGTGTGTGAGTGCGTATGTATGAATGTCCAAGTCCGTGTTATTGAAAATGAATGGGATGGTGAAATGTGGAGACGGCTCGAGCTCACCGGTGAAAGATGGTAAGTCCGGGAGCTCGAGAAACGGAATCAGAGGGGTATAGTTGACGTCCAGGAATAGAATAATCCACTGGCAATGTCCAACTAGCTCGCTCTCTCTCTCCATACACAGCGCTGCTTGCTTCATCTCCCCGTGTTGACTGTTGTGCCGGTTCCGGCTTTATACCGGCACACGTGACCTGATAGGTCATCAGGGTTCCCTCGCGGCACAGCTGCGCATGCGCGCGAGAGCTTAACCCCGGAACCAAGGCACCGTTGCCATGGGGACGAAAATAACCGAAAGGGGTCAGTTTGTGTGTGCAGGTGAGCAACATTAGCTCCTTCCCTTTTCCCCTGCAGTTTAACTGCCCCTTTATGTGGCCGCGCTACATAGACCCCCCCCCCCAGCCTCCGGCGTGTGAGGAGAGGACCGCACTAGCGCTTTTTTAGTTCCACTTTCTCGGCTTAGTGGGTTGCCCCCAGATCTAGTGTCAGTCCATTGGTTCTTTTTAGTCTCTTTTAGCAGGACCCTCCCACTGGGCACTAGCTCACCTGACAATTCTTTGATGGGCAGAGGAAAGAGATGGAGTCCATCGCCAAACCAGCCCGCCCGGTGGCTCTGGCACCTCGAGCTGCCGGGAACTGTAGTAGCTGGCTTCTTTGGCAGACTGACCTGTTGGTGGTGGTGTCTCTTCCTCCGCTGTGATCTTGGTGTCGGTCGGTGCTGTATCAGTGGCTGGGTCTGTGGAGTGTTGTTGGGTGGTAGGCTGCTCCAGCGGCCCCTGGTTCGCTTAGCCTCCCTCTGGGTGTTCTGGCAGACCTCGCACGCACCCACGTACCGCCAGACGTCCTTGCGGATGGTGGGCCACCAGGCGACGTCTAGGAGGCTTAGTAGGGTTTTTAGCCCCCCCCGGTGGCCACCCGACGGCTTTTGGTGAAAGTCTTGTAGGTACGTCTGGACGTTTGTAGGTGGGACTACCAGCTGGAGTGCTCCTCCCTTCTTCCTCGGAACTCTACGGTGTAACGCCCCCTGGTGGTGTTCGAAAGAGACACCCTGGTTCTGGGTCGCTCCGACATCGACCACCGTGGCTATTAGCGCCACCTGGAGACCTTCCCGCTGTGGCGGTTCCACCTCTGCGAGGTCTCTGGGAGGGGCGGCTGACCGCTCCGAGGTAGGTTTAGGAGGTTCGGCTTTGGTTGGCACGGCGTAGTAGAGCTGAGAGGGTGCAGAGAGGGGCTGGGCGTTGGACGGTCCAGCTTGGTCCAGAGTAGAAGTGGGCAGTGGAGCTCCTTTCTTCTCATTCTCCTGGTTGTCCTTCTCAGGTGTTGCAACGGTTGGAGGATTAGCTGACTGTAGAGCTGGAGGTGGTGAAGACGCCGCGGTGTGTGCTACAGATCTGAGGGTGGTGGGCGTGTTAAAGAGGCGCAGCTTCTTCATCTGTTTCTCCCAGACGATATCACGGCGCAGGAAACAGTCCGCTAATCCTCCAACATCATTATCTTCATCTCAGGGAGTTGTTCTGGTACCTGATATGTAATAAATCTGGTATGATGCACACTAAAAATATTAACTGTCTTTTTTTCATTTTATATCAGAATTAAATTTAACATGAAAAAAGTTTACATTTTCAGTGTGAATTATAATAGATTTCTTTTGTGTTGTCCGAGTTCACCACCAGAGGACAGCAAAGGCTTGAAATTAATCTCTCTCTCTCACACACACACACACACACACAAGGTTCAGTGTGACTAAAACACAGCCCACAGTGGAATTCTGTAGAGGGGGAAAAAAACAAAACAAAGGAAAGACTCTTTACTGTAACAAACACAGAAAACATTAGAATAAATCAAATCCCACATAAACATCAACAGAGGAACTTTACACACATGTGTTGGTGAAAAGAAATGAAAGTGTGGAAGTTTAAACTGTAAGGTTTAATGTGTGAGGTGGAACTCGGGGCCTCAGCACAGTAGATATTGAGTTCCACAGCGTGTTCTCTGCATGCTCTCACGGTGCTCTCAGCGTCTTCTTCTCATCACTTCGGGCCACACGTTCTTTATACGGTTCTCCACAATCAGCGTTGTTGTCTCTAAATTCATTTAGGTTGCTTTGGGCAGAACAGAATAAAGAAGTCCTCAGAAGACTGTTGGTTTTGTGTGTGTGTGTGTGTGTGTGTGTGTGTGTGTGTGTGTGTGTGTGTGTGTGTAAGTAAGTAAGTACTCTTTTGTCGGAACTGTTTGATCTTGACTCTCGCTTGAACAAACATGCAGAAACTGCTGAGCGTTTGTGAATAGAGGCCACATCAGTGTCAGCTTTACTCCAGTCTCTTAGATTGTGGTTTAGCTGAAGTTTCACTCCAAGGATTTAATTACTAAGGGACCAGTGATGATGAATGGTACAGAGGAGACTGGGAGCTGGGTATAAAGACTACTAAAGGACGCACCCTATGGGGCAACTATGGGTTCCACCTCGAGGTTCTGCTGAGGGTTATCATGTGGGTTCCACCTCGAGGTTCTGCTGAGGGTTGTCATGTGGGTTCCACCTCGAGGTTCTGCTGAGGGTTGTCATGTGGGTTCCACCTCGAGGTTCTGCTGAGGGTTGTCATGTGGGTTCCACCTCGAGGTTCTGCAGAGGGTTGTCATGTGGGTTCCACCTCGAGGTTCTGCTGAGGGTTGTCATGTGGGTTCCACCTCGAGGTTCTGCTGAGGGTTGTCATGTGGGTTCCACCTCGAGGTTCTGCTGAGGGTTGTCATGTGGGTTCCACTTCGAGGTCCTGCTGAGGGTTGTCATGTGGGTTCCACCTCGAGGTCCTGCTGAGGGTTGTCATGTGGGTTCCACCTCGAGGTCCTGCTGAGGGTTGTCATGTGGGTTCCACCTCGAGGTTCTGCTGAGGGTTGTCATGTGGGTTCCACCTCGAGGTTCTGCTGAGGGTTGTCATATGGGTTCCACCTCGAGGTTCTGCTGAGGGTTGTCATGTGGGTTCCACCTCGAGGTTCTGCTGAGGGTTGTCATATGGGTTCCACTTCGAGGTCCTGCTGAGGGTTGTCATGTGGGTTCCACCTCGAGGTCCTGCTGAGGGTTGTCATGTGGGTTCCACCTCGAGGTTCTGCTGAGGGTTGTCACGTGGGTTCCACCTCGAGGTCCTGCTGAGGGTTGTCATGTGGGTTCCACAGTGAGCAGCGTACAAGTGACAGTAAGATTTAACTTGATGGAAGTTTGAAGTTCATGACAGTAAAGTTACTGATATCTGGTTTCGGTTTCCTCGTGGAGGTGGACAGAACTTCACTCCAGACTGATTTCAACATCACTACAGACTCACAGGCTGGATTTATTTCGCATGAATAAACACTGAAAAATGAAGTCGCTTGTGGCCTCGTCTATTTGGGTTGATGCTGAATGACTAAAGCACAAAACAATGTTACAAATAAAACCTTCAAACAACAGAATACCAACATTTACTCATAACATCTGTCTGTCCTCGTTATATCTGTGGACCCTCGAGTTGTGTGACAAAAGCAATGCTGCTTGTCTTACTGCAGGGACAATAACCGAACATAAACATCCTTTCTCTTAGTTTCATCTCTTAACATTCTCCAAAAATCTATTTAGTTCTGCGAGGGCAGCCAAAGCTCTGCAGTCTCGGTCTCTTAGATTGTGGTTTAGCTGAAGTCTGATCACATGACAGAAAGAAGTGATGTGATTGGATTGTTAAAACGTGCATCATGTTTCGTGTAAAAAGTTGAAGTTTAATGTCCCTAAAATAAGGTTGCATTGTGGTTTTCAAATGAAACCTTTTGTTAGTGAAGAATAAACTTTCTTTTGGCTTTTCCAGTCGAGGGGTCGCAGCCCATCCGATCCCGACATGGCAACTTGGCACAGGTTTTACACCAGATGCCCTTTGTGACACAACCATCCCATTTTATCTGGACTTGGGACCGGTCCTGCCTGTAGAGGCTGAGGTGGTGGGGCAACCCAAAATCATCAGTTCCCCTAATCAACAACCTGGAGCCGTAGCTGTCTACGCTGCCGCTCGCCCACTCTGTGTTCTGGTGCACTGTATATTATATATTTACTGTATATATACGGCAAGAAGACACATTTCTGTAAAGTTGTCACTCTGGTTAGAGATCTATTTGATGATCAGCTGCACATTAAACATTCTCAGCACAGACGTCCTGTCTCCCTTTCTGTACACACTCTTTACGTCCTGCCATCTACAGAGGTTTCCTGTAGCAGAGTAAAGACTGCCGACACCAACAGACTCAACAAACTCATTAGAACAGCTGGCTCATTGGAGAGGAGCTGGAGTCTCTGGCGGAGGTGTCTGAGAGGAGAATGCTGAAGAAACTTCTCAGGTTCTAAACAATACGTCCCATCTGCTGTGTGCCACACTGGTGTCCTTACCAGAGGTGTCAAGTAACCAAGTACAAATACTTCATTACTTTACTTAAGTAGAAATTTTGGGTATCTATACTTTACTGGAGTAATTATTTTTCAGTCGACTTTTTACTTCTACTCCTTACATTTTCACGCAATTATCTGTACTTTCTACTCCTTACATTTTAAAAATAGCCTCGTTACTCCTATTTTATTTCAGCTTGTCATTCAAAAAACAAACCAAAAAAATAAAACATCGCACCGGATAAATTGGGCCAAAAGCTAATTTGATTGTGGTTGGATGATGTAATGTTTGCATGTAGTTCTGTTCCAAGTTTTCTGTTCAACATCCTGACTCTGACTGTGACGTAAGCACGTCGAGCGGGACGAGGTAACTAAGCGTGTGTAATCTGTCACTGGGCATGCGCATGAGAGAACAAGAAAGTAAACGGCACATTCGCTAACAACTCCGTTTGTCCATGTGATCTTTATTTTCTTCTATACCGAAGGACGTTACAGATGAGAAGTATAAACATACCATTCCGACACCCTGTTGGTTGGTACGTGATCCATCGCACCTGCACATGACGTTACGTCACACACTCCAGCAAGGACGTTTGAATAAATTAGCATTTTCGGTGGATAAGGTTGTGATAATTAGATGAAGCTGTCCGTGATAGAGACTCAAGATTCAAGCGAAATGTCACAACCAAGCAATAGGCGAGTGTATCTCTCTCTCTCTCTCTCTCTCTCTCTCTCTCTCTCTCTCTCTATATATATATATATATATATATATATATATATATATATATATATATATATCACTTGGATGAATCCTTCATTCTGACAGCACTAATGTTTATTGTAGACCACACAGGGGTAATTGTTACTAAGCCTGCCCTGGGTCACTAATTTTCTTGTATGTTGCCTCACAGATTCCTGCAGCTAAGCTTGGATGTACATTTACATTCCAATAAAGGTTACTTATGACGCGCCTCTGAAGTTGGACTTTTTGCACCATTAAAATACTTATAGGCAACTAGTTATCATATCTTCTTCTCCATAAAACATGTTAATGCTCAGTAGTACACATTATATGGTTCTTTAATGTATTTGCGTTGTACTAAAATTGTTATGGGTACACAGACTCAGACAAAGATAGTATTGATCAGAACCCGAACGGGTGGTTTATTGACAGAATAGCGAACTATGGAAATCACTGAGATATGAAAACCGGAAAGTCTTAGCTGTGGTGATGAAGGAGCTGGTGGAGATGTGGAGTGGATCACAGGCGGTGAGTGAGACACAATGGCGACGGAACCGGAGACGAGACGTGGGGTCGGGAAACACGGAGAGGGGTCAGGACGCTGAGATGAAGGTAAGGAGTCAGGAGACAATGTGGTTAGCAGACGTGCTAATCAGACGAGGTCATGCAGGTTGAGGAGTCTGTTTCCGTGTTTGAGGTCAGACGGTGAGTGCAGGGAAGTGAGGTGTATTTAAGGTGTGAGGGTAATGTGTATCAGGTGTGTGCTCAAAATTCGGGTGATTGGGAACGGAGATTGAGGGTGGAGTATGGCGTTTCCGTGACAAAAATGCATTCATTTTCAATTGCCATATACAGAATCCCAAATCACTATGGCCGTTAAAAAATACAACAAAAAAACAACAACACATTTTTCTTTTTCTTTTTTTTTTAGGAGGTGTTAGTGCAGTATATACTGTATGCCCGTGGCACAGCCTAAGCTTTTATCCTTAATGCTTTTTTTCCCCTCGCGTTACTTTTACTTTTATACTTTAAGTAGTTTTGAAACCAGTACTTTTACACTTTTACTTGAGTAAAAGGCTTGAGTTGATACTTCAACCTCTAAAGAAGTATTTTTAAACCCTAGTATCTATACTTCTACTCAAGTAATGAATGTGAATACTTTTGACACCACTGGTCCTTACTGGAACACATTCAGATCTAAGGGTTAGGGTTAGGGCTCTAAGGTACTAAGATCTAAGACTAAGACCACCGAGAATCATCACAGAGCGCCACATGAGGTCTTGCCTTCCTGTGGCCATCAAACTTTATAACTCCTCCCCCTCCTCTTTTAGGGTGGAGAGTTAAAATAATGGTTACCGTCTAGAAACAATAGGTGCACTAACCCTACCTGCAGTTTCTATGTCTGGGTTCTTCAATATCATTTAGCATTATCATGGCTGCCACATAAATTCTCATCAGAATCTAGTTTCTGTTGTTACTGGTTGCTGCATTCTATTTTTGTCAATCCCGTATCTAGTTTCTGGATGTTTTTTATTTCATTTCATTTAATTTTATTACTTCAGAATCAGAGTTTTATTGCCAAGTCCGTTTGTACGTACAAGGAATTTGTTTTAGTGACGGAGCTTCCAGAACAAACCAAATGACAAGACAAAACAGCACAACAAATGGAGTACGGGGAGTAAGGAGGTAGATTGCCTGGGGGGAAAAACCTGTTCTTGTGCCTGACTGTCCTGTCGGTGCTCTGTAGCGTCGACCCGACGGCAAAAGTTCAAATAGAAGGTGGCTTGGGTGTGAGGGGTCCAAAGTGATATTCCGAGCCCTTTTCTTCACTCTGGATATATATTCAATTCAATTCAATTTTATTTATATAGCGCTTTTAACAATGGTCATTGTCTCAAAGCAGCTTCACAAAAATTAAAGAAATTTAACAAAAATAAATAAATAATAATAATAATAATAATTATAGAAAAGAAAATAATTGGAAGTGTGGATGTGTGAGAAAAATGTGCAGATAATAATGAGACGAATGAATGAAATGTCTCTGATGAGCAAGCCAAGGGTGACGGCGACGGTGGCAAGGAAAAACTCCCTGAGATGGCATTAGGAAGAAACCTTGAGAGGAACCAGACTCAACAGGGAACCCATCCTCATTTGGGCGACAACAGATAGAAATGATATAACATCTTGTGTGTTGTGCAGGTGAAAATTCAATATGACAGAAATTATTTAAATTGACATGAAGACCAGTTCAGCATAGGGACGAGTCAGTAGGTGCAGAGGGCAGATGAGGTCTGGATCACTGGAAGCACAGGAGCAGCATGTGTAGCTCCAACCATCATAAAGCTGAATCCAGCTGGAGCTGGTCCTTCTCTGGATGCCTCAGGAACCTCGCAGGGTCGGCCTTTGTCTACTGAAGCTGGTAAAATCTCCCGATGCCTCGGGATGGGTAGAGAAATACAGAACAGATGGGGAGAATTAGCGTAGTTGCCATTCGGTATAGGTGTACTGGAGTATGAGTACTGGGATGAGTTATGTGTATGCCAGATTAAAAAGATGCGTCTTGAGTCTACTTTTGAACTGAGAAACCGTGTCTGCTCCCCGAACACTGTCTGGAAGGCTATTCCAAAGCTTTGGAGCTAAATATGAAAATGCCCCGCCCCCTTTTGTAGATTTTGAAATTCTGGGAACTACCAGAAGTCCGGAGCTTTGTGATCTTAAGGCGCGTGGTGGATTGTAGCGTATCAGAAGACTGGTTAGGTATGTGGGAGCTAAACCATTTAAGGCCGTGTATGTAAGTAATACTATTTTGTAATTTATTCTAAACTGAACAGGTAGCCAGTGCAGGGATGATAATATTGGGGTTATATGATCATATTTTCTGGATCTAGTGAGAACCCTGGCAGCTGCATTTTGGATTAACTGAAGCTTGTTTATTGAGGATGCAGGACAACCACCTAGTAATGCATTACAATAGTCCAGTCTGGAGGTCATGAATGCATGAACTAGTTTTTCTGCATCAGATACGGATAAGATGTTCCTAAGTTTAGCAATATTTCGAAGATGGAAAAAGGCTGTTTTTGTGATATTTGAAATGTGATTTTCAAAAGACAAGTTACTGTCTAATATTACGCCCAGGTCTTTTACTGCTGAGCTGGTAGTAACAGTACATCCTTCTAAGCGCAGGCTGAATTGTGAAAGCTGTTGTGTGCTGGTTTTTGGGCCAATAAGTAATATCTCTGTCTTATCTGAATTTAATAAAAGAAAGTTATTGGTCATCCAATCTTTTATGTCCTGGACACACTCAGTTAATCTAGACAACTTAGGTATTTCGTCTGGTTTAGTTGAGATATATAATTGGGTATCATCAGCATAACAATGGAAACTAATCCCATGTCTTCTTATGATGTTACGCAAGGGAAGCATGTATATTGAGAACAACAGAGGTCCTAAAACTGACCCTTGTGGGACCCCATATTTCACTGGCATTACACCAGACGGTTCTCCATTTAGATCTACAAAATGGTAGCGATCAGACAGGTATGATCTAAACCATTTTAATGCCTGTCCCTAAATACCTATATAATTTTGTAAGCGATCTATGAGAATATTATGATCTATAGTGTCGAATGCAGCACTAAGATCGAGCAGGACTAGCAATGAGAAGCTAGCCTTGGTCTGAAGCTAAAAACAAGTCGTTTGTAATCTTAACTAGTGCAGTTTCTGTGCTATGATGGGGCCTGAAACCTGACTGAAATTCTTCAAGGATGTTGTTATCCTGCAAGAATGTGCAAATTTGAGCTGATACAACTTTTTCTAGTATTTTTTATATGAACGGAAGGTTTGAAATCGGTCTGTAATTTGTTATTTCATTCGCGTCCAAATTAGATTTTTTAAGAAGCGGCTTAATAACTGCTAACTTGAAAGGTTTAGGGACGTGACCTAGATGTAATGAAGAATTAATAATGTTTAGAAGTGGCTCTCCAACCGTAAGCATCACTTCTTTTAAAAATCTGGTTGGGATTGGGTCTAACAGGCACGTTGTTGATTTAGCCGAGGTGATGAGTTTATACAGCTCTTCCTGTCCTATACCTGTAAAGCACTGAAAATCTAAATGTGAAGCTATAGGCTGAACTGGATCGTGAGATACTATTAGAGGTTGAACCTCCATTATTTTCTTCCTGATATTATTGATTTTTTCATTAAAGAAGTCCATAAAGTCTTCACTTCTAAACTGTGATGGGATACTCTCTGCGGGCATCTTAGGTTTTGTTAGGCGAGCCACTGTACTAAATAAGAACCTGGGATTGTTTTGGTTTCTTGCTATCAGTTGGCTAAGATGCTCGGTCCTAGCAGTTTTTAGAGCCTGTCTATAGCTGCACATACTGTCTTTATACGCAATTCGAAAAACTTCTAATTTAGTTTTCCTCCATTTTCGCTCGAGGTTACGGGTTGCTCTCTTTAGGGCGCGAGTATGACTGTTGTACCACGGTGCAAATGTTTTATCTCTGACTTTTTTTAATCTGATGGGAGCAACAGTGTCTAATGTACTGGTAAGAATAGTGCCCATGCTGCTAGTCACTTCATCTAGATCATCTGCATTTAGGGGTCTAATAAGAAATTGGGACAGATCCGGCAGATTACTTGTGAAACTGTCTTTAGTAGTGGGATTCATATTTCTAACAGATTGATAACGTGGGGAGACACAGCTAATCTGTTCTACGGGTAGAGTATATGTATATATATACAGTCCTTGCATAAGCCCCTGGTTTGTCCAGATGTTGAAGGATGAAGTGCAGTTTAATTTAATTCAATTTTATTTGTATAGCCCAGTGGTTCTCAAAGTGTGGGGCCCCACTAGTGGGGAATACAGACATGACAGGTGGGGGGCAATGAACAGGAGGAACTTAGTGGAAAATAATAGGAAAGTTCCTAATTCATGATTTTCTTTATTGACAATGAAGAGAGTTCTCTCAAAACTAAACAACTACACACAAAGAAATGGATCATTAATACAAGTAAATTAAAATAACATCAGTTGGAGGTCGGGAGAAAAAGTGGAACCATAGTGCAACAATAACAGTTTAACGTCGGTATGTTAATTGCAGAGGAACAATATAAGGAAATTTTCGGTATTAAATATGTAATCATTATTCATTCCAACGCGGCGCGGTGGTGTAGTGGTTAGCACTGTCGCCTTGCACCTCCAGGGTCTGGGTTCGATTCCCTGGCCAGGCTCGATTCCCGTCTCTGTGTGCATGGAGTTTGCATGTTCTCCCCGTGCTTGGTGGGTTTCCTCCGGGTACTCCGGTTTCCTCCCACAGTCCAAAGATATGCAGGTTAGGCTAATTGGCGTTCCTAAATTGCCTGTAGTGTGTGATTGGGTGTGTGAGTGTGTGTATGTGTGTGTGCCCTGCGATGGATTGGCACCCTGTCCAGGGTGTACCCCGCCTAGTGCCCGAAGTCTCCTGGGATAGGCTCCAGGTCCCCCGCGACCCTGAACACAGGATTAAGCGGTATAGAAAATGAATGAATGAATGAATATTCATTCCAATGTGTATGCTGATGTTTCTGTATTTTTGTTAAAAATTAATATTTTATCAGGCAGTAATAGTCTGGCATTTCTAGTTTCCAGTGTGGCAACAAAGTTACTTTTTGATCCTTCAGGTGCTTAACAAAAGGGAAGGTCAATATCGTTACGCTTTTTGTTGGTGTGCGGAATTTTATGATGATCCCTAAATCATTCGTTGCGCTGTAGAGAATAATGATGTTTATGCTTTTAAACATGTATAATTTAAGGCGGATGTAGCTTAAAGACAACATAGAGAGGAAATGTATGTGGGTTTCTTATTCTTATTTATTTATGAAATGGAAATATATATGGAAAAGAAATATATTGTCGCTAAATGATGCAGAAAAACTAGTTCATGCTTTTATCACTTCTAGGTTGGACTATTGTAATGCCTTACTGTCTGGTTGTTCAGTTAGGTGCATAAACAAGCTTCAGCTAGTCCAGAATGCAGCAGCGAGAGTCCTCACTAGAACCAGAAGATATGAGCACATCACCCCTATCCTATCTTCACTACATTGGCTCCCTGTGAAATTTCGCATTGATTTTAAAATACTACTCTTGACATATAAAGCATTAAATGGTCTCGCGCCGCAGTATCTGAGCGAACTGCTAGTGTCTTACGATCCGCCACGCCTACTTCGGTCAAAGGATGCAGGCTGCTTGTCAGTACCGCGTATTATGAAAACTACAGCTGGGGCGGAGCTTTTTCTTACAAAGCCCCAAAATTATGGAATAGTCTTCCAAATAGTGTTCGGGACTCAGACACAGTCTCAGTTTTAAGTCTAGGCTCAAAACCTATTTATTTAGCCAAGCATGTTTATAAATAGATTTGCCATAAGGTAAAGGAGCAGATCTGGGGGACTCATGGACGTAGAGTATTATGGTGAACTGGTATGTTTTAGATGCTGTCTTCCTCAGTCTCATTTGATCACTCAGGTTTGTTGACGGTGAGGTGATTGTTTGCTTTACATCTCAGTTCCCCCTCATGTTTGTGTTTCCTTCTGGCTCCTCCCTTTTAGTTATGATGTCATAGTTAGTCCTGCCGGAGTCCCTGCTTGCACTCTACAGTAAATATACATTCACATTAGACATTGTGACTGTGACCATACCTAACTGCCATCTCTCCTCCTCTACTCTTTCTCGCCCTCTTTCTCTTTCCTCTCTCCCCGTCTCCCCCTTTCACTCTTTCTCTCTCTCTCTCTCTCTGTCGAGCTACACATGTGGTTCCTGAGCTGCCAATGATCCAGACTCCCTCTGCCCTCCGGACCTGTCTGATCCATCCTGGTGCCCCGTTTCTGGTTGGAGGTCTCGTCGCATGGATGCCCCGTGTGTCTCTTTAGGATGCGTCTGGTGTCTGGGGATGATTCTATCTACTTAGAAGACGGTTCTGGCCTCGACTGGTGTGGTCAGCTGTTTCTCTGAGGACTTGACAATTCGATAGTTCAGGACTTTCTACAAGTCTACTTGAGTCTCCAATAACTACTGGACTCCATTTTACATCAACTATTATAACATCAATTGACATAAACTATTATAGCTGAACCAAACACTTAACACTGTATAAATGCAGATCATTTCCTGCTATCTGTTTCACCCAGATGAGGATGGGTTCCCTGTTGAGTCTGGTTCCTCTCAAGGTTTCTTCCTATTACCATCTCAGGGAGTTTTTCCTTGCCACTGTCGCCCTTGGCTTGCTCACCAGGGACTATCTGAACATTTTGATTCATACACATTCACATTCCATACAAACTTAAATAAATCTTTTGATTGTGTAAAGCTGTTTTGAGACAATGTCAATTGTTAAAGCGCTATACAAATAAAACTGAATTGAATTGAAATTGAATTGAATTGAATCCGGATTAAGCAAAAGGAAGTTAATTAGGCATATTGACTGCATCATCCACAGACCTTTAAGTCTGTCATTAAGTCCTGTGATTAAGTCCTGTGTTTTTTTTGGAATGGGGCTGGTGTTACGCCGTCTGTGCCTGGAGCTTTCCTTCTCTTTTGTTTCAGAAAGATCTGGCGAACATCGGGGGGGTTGGGTGAAGGGTTGTCAGAGGTCATAATGGTGGTGTAGAAAGAGGGTCAGGACAGGAGTGTAACGCTTGGATTTTATTAACCGCTTGGTTACAAATAAACGGATTCGGGAATCTAAACAGGGGCTCGAATACAACACTTCCGGTATTGCGCAACCGCAGCTGGACAAAACACGACGCGACACAAAACAATTATAATAAATTAAACCAAGTGTATTAAACAAGACAGACAGATAAATAAACAAACACGGTGCACCACAAACCAATATATACAAAATATATACAAATAGAAAAAAGTGTGTGTGCGATGTATGCGGGTGTGTGTGTGTGTGTGTGTATGATAGTCCAGTGTCTGAAAAACGGCAATAGGAGTGAAATGGTGAAGTTGGAGAGATGGATCGATCTCACCAAATGACGATGGTAGGTCTGGGAGATCGATAAACGGAATGAGCTGGGTACTGAATGAAATTATCAAAGTATAATCCACAAGCAGTCGCTCAGCTTCAAAACACATGCAGCGCGCTGTCTTCATCTCTCCGTAACGGCTTCCTTGCCGGTTCCGGCTTTATGCCGGATCACGTGATCAGTTCTCATCCGGGTCCCTCGCAGCGCGATCGCGCATGCGCGTGGGAGCTTGCCCGGTGACCAAAACACTGTCCAAGGGGAAACAGAAACCGCTAGGGCACGCCTTCGGCCACAGGTGAGCAGCATTAGCTCAACATCCAATTCCCTGCATATGAAAACGCCCCTTTTGTGTGGCAGCGCTACATAGACCCCCCCCCCCAAGCCTCCGGCGTCTGAGGAGAATGTCCGCACAAGCACTTTAAATTCGCCACACGATACCGATCGACTTTTTGTGGGTATCCCCAAGACATTGTGTATTTATTCGGTCCTCTTTGTACTTCTGCTGGACCCTCCCACTGGGGCACTCGCCTTGCAGAATCTCTTTTTGTTGTGGAGGAGGGAGGTCGAGTTTGGATCCACACCAGTTCTCCCGGTTGAAAGTGCGCTGCTTTCCTCCGGGTATTTTGATATCTGGCATGTGTGGATCTGGATGGTTGTTGTGCTCTTTGTTGGCCCTCCTCCATGATGAGTCTTTGTCGGGGTGATGGTGTATGTTGTGTCTTGTGTCGTTGGCAAACGCTGCAAGCTTTGGTATAACGCCAGACGTCTTTCCGCACCGTCGGCCACCACGCCACCTCCAATAGCCTCAGCAGGGTCTTCAGTTGTCCCCAGTGTCCTCCCAGTGGATTGTCATGATAATACTGGAGAAACTCTCTTATTAGCGACTGGGGGACTACTAGCTGAAATTTCTCCCCTTTTCTTACCGGTACCCGGCGATATAGCACGCCCTGACGACCTTCGAAGGTGACCCTCTGATCTGGTATGCTCCTTGGATGGTCGTTGGAGAGCAGCTTTAAAACCGTAGGGTCCTTCTGTTGGGCTTTGATGATCTCGCTCAGGTCGCTCGGAAAGTTGGAGGCCTCTTTAGTGGACGTGGTGGGTAGACGTGGGGTGTCAGCTCCTTTCAGCGGCGGGGGTGCTCGGGGTATGGCGTGTGAACCTGGAAAAGGGCGGTCCTCGCGATCTTTCTCTCCCCTAGCGCCACTCTCCACTTGTTGTTCCATGGAGCTCGCCGCTCCTCTTAAACCTCCTTCCACTCTCGTGTGGATATTCTCCCTGGTTTGCCTCACTGGTTCTTCCTCTGAGATATCAGGGTTCCCCATGAGACAGAGGGCGGGGTGGTCATCGGCGAAGTCTCCGTGGCGTTGCGCCGGCCGCTGTACCGGAGACCTCGGGTTGTCTTCCTCTTCGTCGAGGTCATCATCCAGTATGAACGCCGCCGTGAACGCCTGCTTAAAAGACTCCCAGTCCTTCACCTTGCCTTTCTCCGCCTTCCACCAACTCAGAGCAGGCCCTCGTAGAACTGTGCCGAGGGTTCCCAGCAGCTCTGGTCGGGTCAGGGGTCTGATCTCCATATACTTCTCCGCTTGTTCGATGAAGTTCCTCACCTCAGCTGTCTCTGACGCGTCGCAGAAGGCTGGGAACTCCACACAGATGGATGGATGATCATGCAGAGAAGAAGAAAGTGGGGAGGAGAGCAGAGCCGAGGAGTGTGCTGGAACACCAGGAGGAACGTCGTTGCCATTAGTAGTGCTTGGTGGGTTTACCTTGGCCGTGGATGTAGTGGTTGGAGTGCTGGGCAGATGTTGAGCAGGAGCTGGAGGGGATGCAGGGGTGTAGGCCTGTAACCTGTGTGTGGTGGGCGTACCAGTGAGACGCAGTCTCTTCATCCGGTTTTCCCAGATGACATCACGGCGTAGAAAACAGTCAACGATGGCTCTCTCCATTTTTTCGAGAGCCTCCTGGCAGTAGCGCTGCAGCCCTTCCAAACTCGCGTCCACTGCATCACGAAGACTGCTTTCCCGGTTGAGACTGCTGTCCATGGATTGTCTATATTCCTGCTCCATGGAGCTCACTTTATCAGTAAGCGCCCCCAAGTCCCTCTTACATTGATACAGTTCAGTCTGTAGTGTGTGCACTACTTCAATATCAGATCCATGAACAATAATATCATCATCATCATTGTCATTATCATGGTTATCAGATATATATAAAGAACTTATCAATGACGTTACTTCAGTTGTAGGGTTACGGCGTGTATAAAATGCATCCTCTACATCTACCGGCATGTTATTATGCACTACACAGTCGGCCTTAGCAGCACTACTAGCATTAGCATTAGCCTTAGCTTTAGCACTAGCATTAGCGATGTTAACATTATCGTTCATTTTGTTCAGCCACATCACACAAAACCGGAAAATATCCCAAAATACAGATTCCCCGTGCGTACGGGCCACCACTATGTAACGCTTGGATTTTATTAACCGCTTGGTTACAAATAAACGGATTCGGGAATCTAAACAGGGGCTCGAATACAACACTTCCGGTATTGCGCAACCGCAGCTGGACAAAACACGACGCGACACAAAACAATTATAATAAATTAAACCAAGTGTATTAAACAAGACAGACAGATAAATAAACAAACACGGTGCACCACAAACCAATATATACAAAATATATACAAATAGAAAAAAGTGTGTGTGCGATGTATGCGGGTGTGTGTGTGTGTGTGTATGATAGTCCAGTGTCTGAAAAACGGCAATAGGAGTGAAATGGTGAAGTTGGAGAGATGGATCGATCTCACCAAATGACGATGGTAGGTCTGGGAGATCGACAAACGGAATGAGCTGGGTACTGAATGAAATTATCAAAGTATAATCCACAAGCAGTCGCTCAGCTTCAAAACACATGCAGCGCGCTGTCTTCATCTCTCCGTAACGGCTTCCTTGCCGGTTCCGGCTTTATGCCGGATCACGTGATCAGTTCTCATCCGGGTCCCTCGCAGCGCGATCGCGCATGCGCGTGGGAGCTTGCCCGGTGACCAAAACACTGTCCAAGGGGAAACAGAAACCGCTAGGGCACGCCTTCGGCCACAGGTGAGCAGCATTAGCTCAACATCCAATTCCCTGCATATGAAAACGCCCCTTTTGTGTGGCAGCGCTACAGGAGTGTGGTGTGACACTGGGAGTTTCAAATCTACAATAGAACTCATTCAGGTCATCAACCAGTTGTTGATTCCCTACAGAGTTGGGGGATGGCGTCTTGTAGTTAGTGATGGTTTTCAGGCCTTTCCACACTGAAGCAGGGTCGTTTGCTGATTTTCCAGTTTTTTAGAGTAGCTCCTCTTAGTGTCCTCCTTGTTAGTGTGTTCCTGGCCTGGTTGTACGAGATCCTGTCCCCACTCCTGTAGGCATCCTCTTTGGCCTGACGAAGCTGTCTGAGCTTTGCTGTAAACCATGGTTTGTCATTGTTATGTTAAAAATGTCCTCGTAGAGATGCACATGTCCTCACAGAAACTGATGTAGGATGTTACAGAATCTGTGAGCTCGTCCAGATTGGTGGCAGCAGCTTCAAAAACACTCCAATCAGTGCAGTCGAAACAGGCCTGTAATTCCTGCTCTGCTTCACTGGTCCATCTCTTTACTGTCCTGACTACAGGCTTAGCAGATTTAAGTTTTTCCCTGTAGGTCGGGATAAGATGAACCAGGCAGTGGTCAGAAAGTCCTAAAGCTGCTCTGGAGACGGAGCGATATGCATCCTTTAATTCAATTCAATTCCATTCCATTTTATTTGTATAGCGCTTTTAGCAATTGTCATTGTCGCAAAGCAGCTTTACACAATCAAAAAAATTATTTCAGTTTGAAATTGTGAAATTCCTTTATTGTGATCCAAAGTATTTTTGTCTCTGGTGAGGCCGGTAATGTGCTGTTTATATTTAGGCAGTTCATGTTTGAGGTTTGCTTTGTTCAAGTCCCCAGGTATAATTATAACCGAGTCCAGGTGTTGTTGCTCCGTGTCTGAGCAAGTTACAGCTGTTGCAATGCTGCGTTCACACACGCTTGTGGAGGGATGTACACACTCACCAGAATGAACGAGGTAAACTCCCGCGGCGAATAGGAAGGCTTGCAGGTGATAAAAAATGCCTCTAGATCAAGAACATCTTCAATGGTGTCACATTTGTACACCAACGTTCATTGATGTAAAAGTACAGCATGTCCCGCCGCCTCGCCATCCGCTCTGAACAGCTGTAGCGCTTCATTCAGCCAGGTTTCCATTAAACACAGTGTGGCAGAGTTTGCAGGATATTTCTTATTCTCTTTGCTCTTTGAGTCTCTCAGGGATTAATAAAGTTTTATACTCATCATCTTATCGTATGTTTCGGAAGGTCCCTTGGTTCAAACCCCACGACTACCAAGTTGTCTTCCTATTCCCTGTGGAGACGAGTGTCAGTCCACACAGAGAAATGCTAAACACACACACACACACACTCTTAATTCTTGCTCTATAGCAATGAATTAATGTGCGAGTTCATCAGTGTGTGTGTGTGTGTGTGTAACACATCAATATGCAGAACAGTGTTATGATGTAATATGAAACAGAACAGAATGGTTCTAGGAACATTAATATGCAGCACCATGAGCAGTTTCACATCCAGAGAAATGTTTTATCCAATGTGTTTAATGAAGTTACAGAACCTAAATTATTCTGCTCCACTAAAAGAAGACATCTTTATGTTCCCTTAAAACCGTGTTACTTCTTTATCAGGGTTTAGAGATCCCGCTCGAGGGAGGAGCTCTCGCAAAAAGTTTTAATTACGATAAATCTAAACGAATTCAGTTTAAAATAAGAATAAAATCCATGTGTGCGAGTGTGTTTCAAACCGAAATCCCTTTTCAGACTTGCTTTTTGATCTTTGTGTGTCGCACCGTGTGGAGGGGGGGGGGGGGGTTTGGGGTGGACTGGATGGGGGATGTTGGGGGGGGGGGGTGCTGGATGGAGGGCGTGTCACAGCAGCCAAGGCCTCGCAGGAATAACGAGAAAGTCGCGTTGGAGATCAGTGACATTATAATAAATGGCCAGAGAGAGATTCGTATTTAACAGTCAGGATCGTGAGGAGGTCATGTGGTCATTTCCCATGATCCTCCACATCACTGCAACTCTGTTGTTTAGCTTTTCCGCCTGACTGCTGTGTGTGTGTGTGTGTGTGTGTGTGTGTGTAAGTATATAAAGTTTCCTTATTGTTTTTTGTGGAAAAATATTACATTAAATATAAAACATCTCGAAATTATTCATTAAAACACAAATAAGTTTTAAAGAATCTCGGGCCCCTGCGCTGCTCCACAGAACTTTATAAACTCCACGCTCTCAGTGACGAGCTGAAGGCCGGGTCCGGAGGCCGAGACGGTGTGTCATCGTTGCTTAGCAACCTCGCTGTCAAGGCTGAAGGGTGATGCGTGTGTGTTGGTCGCTTGGCAACCGCGAGGGGCTCTGAGGGGGCCGAGAGAACAATACAAGGCTTACAGCTTTACCCCCTGTGTGTGTGTGTGTGTGTGTGTGTGAGAGAGAGAGAGAGGGGAGTGGGAGTTTTGGGGCTGTGAGAAAGTTAGTGCTCTGAATGATATTTCTGTGCTGGATGAAGTTCACGCTGAGTTTATGAATATCAGCTCTGTGTTTGAAATAACAACCGAAACATCCTTCATCTTTTATTCACTGTTATTGCTCAAATAAAGTGCAGCTTTCAAGTGTCTTTACTGAGCTACAGTTGAGTTTGACACAGACAGAGTTTATGGGTTAATAGTGTAACGTATGAGCTCTGAGGGTTGGATAAGGACGACACTGGGGTTATTTCTCTTCTCTACTTTGTCTACATTAAATCACTTTGTAACCTACATTAAATTCCTACTCTGTGCAACACACACACACACACACACAGCATCACACACACACAGCATCACACCCGACATTCTTAAACTCAACCACGCACGAGACATTAAAAAAAATCATGCATTTATTTTCTAAAGTGAGATAAAGACCTCAGTGTGCAGCTTTGCTTAATTAAACACTATGTTGTTGACTCACTGTTTCCACGCGCTCACAACACAGAGGAATAACGTGTGTGTGTGTGTGTGTGTGAGCGCTCATCAGCTTCAAGACTCGACACCTTCATTGTGTGAATGTTGGAGTGATGAGGCTTCAGTGTACCAGGGGTTTGGTGCTGCTGTTACATCTGAAAAAATAATCAGATAAATCCGATCTAGCAGATTATCTTTTATTATTCAATCCGACTACTGAACTGACATCCAGGTATTGTTATATTTATTTATTCCTTATTCTGGCACCGAACGCATTTGACGTGAACGTGGAACCGGATCACAGCATGGATCAGATTTACGTTAAGGTCTTTAGATCAGACTGCGCATGAACATGTACAGACATGGGGAGAAGGTGTGACGTTCCTGACTATGAACTTCTGTGAACATTATACACCTGTTAGATTACTGACAGAGGGAACTGCTCATCCAGACACACCAACAGTTCACATGACTAATGCTAGGCTAACTAGCTAACGCCAATGAGCCTAACAGCAGTGTGCAGACACATTAAACTCCACAGCACATTAATATTCATACGCTGTAGGTGTTTATCAGCTCAGAAGTTCATCAGCAGGAGAAACTAATACATCATTAAAATAAAAGTAATGGGAAATTATTTGGAAAACAAAAACCCAGGCAAATCAGGTTTAAGCCGTAAACACACAATGTAAGAAGGAAACAGCTAATGGTGTGATATTTTAATCAAAAACTAAAAGGGTCTCACTAAGTTCTACACACAGATAAAGAAATAAAACTATCTTAAGAAATGAAAACTAAAGCTGCAAGTCAAGTTACATGAAGAGAACAAAAGCAAAATCGCAGCACAGGGGATGAAGGCTGTTAAATAGTCATGTGTCATCAGCATCAGCCAATCAGAATGCTCCAATTAACTGAGCTGTTAATGACGCACGCCTGTAACAACCTCAGTGTTCTACAGTGTGTTCTCTCACAGTTCACAACCCAACTACAGTAAAAGCTCTTCACTCACATACACACTTAGAGCTTTTAGAGCTCTTACATCATCTCCAGATGTTCCTCAACAGTGGAAAGGGCTCCAACAAGAAGACAAAGGACCTGGAATTACTGAAGGAACCCACTGCAGAACCCCTTAGAAATCTTGCACTTTTTAGGACACAATAATGAATAATAATGTGGATTTTGTTCTACACATGTGCACACTGGTGTGTATTCTGAATACTGGATTTATTAGAATGTGTCCAACTCCTGAACCTCCATCCAGATCTCCATGGTACTAAACCCAAAGCGATCTCATAAACACAATCAATCCAGCATGTTTTTATTCCTCAGGACTCTAAATTCACAGATTAGGACTGTGATTAGTTGCATACAGCTTACAGAAGAGATGAAGGTAATAACACACGATGAGACAGTCGTTGAAGGTCGTTAGTGTTACGGTGGTTAGAATGAATAACTGTAGCTGTGGCTCCGTTCAGCAGTGTGTCAGTGTTTAAACCTGACCATGATCTCCAGAAGAAGGAAGATGATGTTCACTTGTCCTTACGCTGGACTATAAACACTGTCAAGTTCATTATTCCACTGACAAAGTGGGCGGAGTCAGTGTCCAGCTCTGTAATATTCAGATTAGAGTGTGAGAGTTATGACTGACATCAGGGAGGCGTACATGGCTGAAGCTCTCCATCAAGACTGAGCCGAGATCGCTCAGCATGGAGTTCCTATAGCCATCTCCGCTGAAGTCTCCTTCATTTTCTTCTCGAAGTCGACCTGTGACTTCTTCTCGTTCTTCAACACTGGCGAGGATGACGATGATGACACAGATGACGGCCCCAGTGATGGGGAGGAAGGTTTGTTGGGAATACATTCTTCACAGCAGCAACAGCAGCAGTCCACAAAGCTCTGCCCCAACGATCGACACAAACTGAGGATCAAAATGGGCGTGGCCGAGGCCCTGACGAACATCAGGAACTGACCGATCAGAGCCAGCAGAGCCAGCGTGACCCCGTCCACTTGCACTCCGGCGTAGGTAAGCCCGATGTTCCAGGCATGTTCCGGGAGGCAGAACACTCCATACACGATCGCCAGCATCATGACGAGCTTCTTAGACGCGGAGGAAGACGAGGATGCAGGACAGGAAGAGGACGTGTTTACAGCGCTATCGGAGATCTGGCTGGTCAGAAGATGACACGAGAACGAGAAAAGCAAAGGCAGGCAGAAAAAGCAGCCAAAGATCCACCACATGCGCGACTCATGATACGTCATGACGAGGGAATAGACTGACTCAGACAGATGAGGAGAAGAAGGAGGCAGACGGACACACGAGTCCACAGGGAGACGCGAGACATGGGACAGCTCCATCTCCAAACGCCAGATCATCAGTTCAGGAACAGCGAGGAGCAGCGAGCCCACCCAGATCACCGACAGCTTCGACACGATGGAGCCGAACGACTCGGGGGTCTTCGAGTGGGAGGAGCTTGTTAACGTCTGGAAGCGATCAACACTCAGAGCACAGAGACTGAAGGTGCTCACGCCCAGAGACGTCACCTGAGACACACACACACACACACACACACACACGCACAGAAACACAGAGTTTAAAGTTATGCATAATGAAATCTAACTGAGTCCCGCCCACAGTGTCTATAAAACAACCCCACCCACTTTGGTTATAAACATCCTTAAAATCTGCATTTAGGAATAAAAAACCTTCTCTCTCTCTCTCTACACCACATTATAACGTCTGTAGTCTGTTTGCAAAGTGTTTATTTGTGCTCGTGTGTCACAACCCAGGCGGTAAGAGGACAGAGGGAACAAGGGAACGAGGGAGAAATGTTTACAGGCGCATCACGTTTTCACACTGCGCTGAACAAACCCTCCAAAACAAACACACACTCCTGCTTCAGACCCACTGACCTACATCTCCATTTAACACACTCCTGACCTCAATTAGCCACACACACACACACACACACACACACACACACACTCTCTCCCTCTCAGAGTAATTAGGTGGAAAGTTGATTTGCATACGAATTGTAACGAGGAATTCTATTTAAAGCCGAGACTCAGATGCTTTAATTAGATTTATGTCGTCTTCCCACTTGAACCTCATCCTCCGTCCTCAGCGCACACGACTCTCTTCTACACTACCTTATAAGTGCACTTCACCTGAGCTGTCTCACTGACTGTCTTAGTAATTGTCTCACTGCCTCACAAACTGACTCAGTCATTGACTGTCATTTATTGAGTCTCCAGTCTCACTACCACATTCACTTTATCACATACTGACCTTCTCAACAACTGTCTCACTCTCTGATTATTGTCTCACTGACTGTCTTATTGTCTCACTAACTGACTGTCTCTCTCACTGACTGACTCACTAACTGTCCCACTGACTGACTGCCTCGCTGTCTCACTAACTGACTGTCTTAGTAATTGTCTCACTGCCAAAAACACTGACTCACTCACTGATTGTCATTTATTAAGTCTCACTAAATAAACTTTCTTACTTACTGCCTCTTTGACTGTCTCATTAACAGTCTCACTGACTCAAACTGTCTCACTCTCTGACTGCCTTAATGACCCACAAGCTGTCTCACTGATTGCATAAGTAACTATCACACTCACTCTCACATACTGACCTTTTCAACAACTGTCTCACTCTTTGACTGAGCTTCCATTGTGACGAAAACACTAAAACAAACCTCTATAAACGGTACGAGGCGGCAGGACACGTCTCCCATCAGTCGTCTCTTGGTGAGTTCATGGAAGATGACGACCGGCAGGCAGAAGAAGATCACGGCGAGGTCCCACAGCGCTAGACTCGCCAGGACGCAGTTGCGAGTGTTCTGTAGGTAGTGGTTGTGCCATACGGAGCATGTGACCGCCAGGTTAGTGACCACGCCCACCGCAAACACCACCAGCGCTAACAGCATCACAGTGTACGCTCCATACGACTCACCCGTCACTGGGTACAGTGGGTTGTGCACCAGAAGAGAGCCATTAAAAACCCTTGGCGTGGTGAAATAACCTTCGGGGTCGAAGGGCCGTGGGTGTCGGTGTTCGTGATGCTCCGCCCTCTGCTTTGATCTCCCGTCTTTAGAGCCACGGGCCGATCTCCTGCGCTGACTATCTGGGGATGTGATCGTTACACTAGCATTGGGTGTTAGCGGTGAGCTAGCACTAAGGAGCCCAGTGGGGGAGACGGCGAGCAGGTCATGTGACGGCACCTCAGAGGGGCTCCACTGCAAACAAAACATTACAGCACAGGTGTTAATTTACCCGACTTATATTCCTCTTATCTTCACAACTGAACAGTCAAGAGTTATGGATCTGGGCTTAGCGGTGCTGGGATTTAAACTCATAACCTCAGTTCAGCACTTTAACCACAAACCTACCACCGGCCTTGGGACCTAATGAGACACTAGCATGATAGCTTATACAGGAAACTGGCAGGTATATATATATACACACACACACACACTGCGTTCCAAATTATTACGCAAATGATATCTTTCTCTGATTTTCATAATTAGTAAATGCAAATGACAGTCAGTATAATTTTCTAGACATCAATTATTAGGGTATAATTAGAATTTTATTGAACAAAACTCCTAATGATAACAATATTTACAAATAAAATAAAAAATTGAAAACGCACTGTTCCAAATTATTATGCACAACAGAGTTAAAACATTTTATAGGTTGTAAAGAACTGAAAATAGGCTTTTGTTGAATTTGCAGCATTATGAGGTCATATTTACTTTCATATCACCTTCACAATTCTTACATCCATTGAACTTGTGAGTTTTTGGACAGTTTCTGCTTGAGTTTCTTTGCAGGATGTCAGAATAGCCTCCCAGAGCTGCTGTTTTGATGTGAACTTCCTCCCACCTCATAGATCTTTTGAGGATTCTCCAAAGGTTCTCAATGGGGTTGAGGTCAGGGGAGGATGGTGGCCACACCATGAGGTTCTCATCTTTTATTCCCATAGCAGCCAATGACACAGAGGGATTCTTTGCAGCATGAGATGGTGCATTGTCGTGCATGAAGATGATTTTGTTACGGAAGCCACGGTTCTTCTTTTTGTACCATGGAAGAAAGTGGTCAGTCAATATACTTTGCCGAGGTCATTTTCACACCTTCAGGGACCCTACAGGGGCCGACCAGCTCTCTCCCCATGATTCTGGCCCAAAACATGACTCCGGCACCTCCTTGTTGATGTCGCAGCCTTGTTGGGACATGATGGCCATCCACCAACCATCCACTACTCCATCCATCTGGACCATCCAGGGTCGCACGACACT
Source organism: Channallabes apus (assembly GCA_030522415.1). Taxonomy (NCBI): domain Eukaryota; kingdom Metazoa; phylum Chordata; class Actinopteri; order Siluriformes; family Clariidae; genus Channallabes; species Channallabes apus. The sequence continues at coordinate 600,722 of CM060123.1, forward strand.
CATCAGTAAACAAGACTGTTTAAAAACTTGTCTTCATGTATGCCTGGACCCACTGCAACCGTTTCTGCTTGTGAGCATTGATTAGGGGCCGAATAGTAGGTTTATGCACAACTGCAAGTCTTTAAAGGATCCAACACCTTGAGGTTCGCGGGACTCCAGAGGCACCAGCAGCTTCAAATACCTGTTTGCTGCTTTGTAATGGCATTTCAGCAGCTGCTCTCTTAATCTGATGAATTTGTCTTGCAGAAACCTTCTTCATTCTGCCTTTATCTGCACGAACCTGTCTGTGCTCTGAATCAGACACAAATGTCTTCACAGTACGATGATCACGCTTAAGTTTTCACGAAATATCTAATGTTTTTATACCTTGTCCAAGGCATTGCAGTATTTGATGCTTTTCGGCAGCAGAGATCCTTTTTCTTTCCCATATTGCTTGAAACCTGCGGCTGTTTAATAATGTGGAACAACCTTCTTCAGTACTTTTCCTTTAATTGTTCTCATCTGGTAAACTAATTATCACACGTGTCTGAGATTCATTTCAGTGACCCAAAGAGCCCTGAGACACGACACCATCCATGAGTTTAATTTAAAAACTAAACACATACATGAAACTTACATCCAATTTGCATAATAATTTGGAACGCGGGGCAAATTTTTAAAAACTTTCTTAATTCTGTTCTGAAATAAGAGTTTTATAAACAGAGCATCTGTAAATCAGGAGCGCGGCTAACAGCAGAAACACTGGGGGGGGGGGGGGGGGGGGGGGGTTATTATTATTGTTATTATTATTGCTATTATCTATAATAGATAGATAGATCCTTATCATGCAGAAAAGTGAGAAGCTCAAAGAGGCTCATGGTTTTTGATGGCAGTCATTAGACACTTTATTAATCTAATCTAATCTAATCTAATGGAGGAACAATTAGCTCCTTGGTTAATTTACTGCCTCAAATTATATGCTTTGTCACGTAACAGAGTTATAGCAAATGGAAAATGTCTTTTAAACTATCTACACATATGTACATTAAACTGGCTATTTACAGTATACTGTAAATATATTGTAAATATATCGGCTATAGCGAACATTAACATAATAAACAATGGAAATAAATAACTGTACTTGCTGCAGTCTTGCTGCAAAGCATCATTTTGTGGTATTTAATAGAAACCATTAGAATTTCTGTGATAGTTTGTAAATTAGGCTTTTATTGTGTGTGTGTGTGTGTGTATGAGAGTGTGTGTGAGTGTGTGTATGAGAGTGTGTGTGTGTGTGTGTGTGTGTATGAGAGTGTGTGTGAGTGTATGTATGTGAGTGTGTGTGTGTGTATGAGTGTGAGTGTGTATGAGAGTGTATGTGTGTGTGTGTGTATGAGAGTGTGTGTGTGAGAGTGTGAGTGTGTGTGAATGAGAGTGTGTGAGTGTGAGTGTGTGTGTGTGTGTGTATGAGAGTGTGTGAGTGTGAGTGAGTGTGTGTGTATGAGAGTGTGTGTGTGTGTGTGTGTGTGTGTGTATGAGAGTGTGTGTGAGTGTATGTATGTGAGTGTGTGTGTGTGTGTGTATGAGTGTGAGTGTGTATGAGAGTGTATGTGTGTGTGTGTGTATGAGAGTGTGTGTGTGAGAGTGTGAGTGTGTGTGTATGAGAGTGTGTGAGTGTGAGTGAGTGTGTGTGTATGAGAGTGTGTGTGTGTGTTCATTACCGTGCTCCTGACTCGGCGCGGCTCCGTCACTCCACCACACACCGCGAACACACACACGAGGAGCAGCATCTCACCGACACACACCTGATCCACCGGGTCAGACCTGAGACAGACAGTGTGTGTGTGTGTGCGCGCGCTGATGGAGAGAACAGTAACTGATGATGAAACTCGACAGAAAGTTTGGACCGTTTCACAGCGCGCGGACTCTCCCCCCCCCCCCCCCCCCCCAACAGAGCGGAGTCACGCGCACAGTGCCGCCATCTGCTGGACAACCGCGAGTATCACACACATATCACACACACCGTCATCACTGTCTAACAGCGCTGGTTTAACCGGATCGCGTGGTGTTGCTGCCATCTGGTGGCTATCAGTAGAATAACACTAACCCTGGTTTAGTCTTCTGATGAATATTAATGAGAACAGAATTGTGAATGAATTTTCTTTGCCATGCCTCGTCTTATTAGCCAACTAAAATAAATAGGTAAAATAAATATAGGCAGAAACAGGTCATTACATTGTTAACATATACTTTTATGAAAGAATCTTGTAGAAACCTATAAGCCAAATAAAAGAGTGAATGATAAAAAAAACATTCATTCATTCATTTTCTATACCGCTTAATCCTGTGTTCAGGGTCGCGGGGGACCTGGAGCCTATCCCAGGAGACTTCAGGCACGAGGCGGGGTACACCCTGGACAGGGTGCCAATCCATCGCAGGGCACACACACATACACACACTCACACACTACGGGCAATTTAGGAACGCCAATTAGCCTAACCTGCATATCTTTGGACTGTGGGAGGAAACCCACCAAGCACAGGGGGAACATGCAAACTCCATGCACACAGAGATGGGAATCGAACCCAGACCCTGGAGGTGCAAGGCGACAGTGCTAACCACTACACCACCGCACCGCCTGATAAAAAAAACAATAATAATTGAATACAGCATAATTTCTTGTGACACTGTATAAACATAAGATATTAACTATATTTGAAGTGATTTGAAAAGTGACTTTGCTCAGGTATTCTTTTCCCAAAATATATAAATGTGGCTGTTGTTTGATTGGTTTTGCACTAATTCTGCAATCACCAGCCGATTGTACATAAAACATGTTGTTCAGGAAATTGCTGGGTTTTATGTGATTACAATCAGCTCTCTGTTATGTAACCTTGCTATTGCTGGAACTTTGCTGCCAGAAATAAAGATTTTAAATAAAAAAAACAAAAAAACAAAAATACATTTAAATAATTTTCTAGTTTAAGTAAGGTTTAATTAAAGTGAACCTTTAGTATTCAACACATTTTATGGCACCACCTGTCTACTCCAGGGACCTGTGTAATGGCTGACCCCCCCCCCCCCCCCACCCCCAAACCCCCCCTCAGACACCTGCCTGCTAACAAAGCTGGTATAGGCAAAGAATAATGAATTTAACTGTGCAGTAATGTATATGTGAAAAATAAAGTTTACACGTAACTTAATTTACTGTAAATCTTACCCTGATAGCTAAACTACTCTGGCCCAAATTTTTCTGAAGATCTGTAAGAGATCTGGTATCATGATTTATCCCGACACAGCCCCCTGTGTCTATGCCTGTGGTTATTAGATGTTGAGAAAAACCTGGAATACTCCAAAAGCGGTCCTCCAGTTTAAAACCCCAGTTTAATGCGAGGTGTAGGCGATTTGCCAAAGTAAATTATGCCCGAGAGGGGTATGGGTAACATTCCTCCAGTGGAGAGAGAAATTGCAGCACCACCTTAGGGCCCCATCACACATTCGCAGCCTACCATTGGGATATTCACGCTTCTATGTGTTTGGCGATCTCAGCCCGAAGGCAGATTTGGTTGGCTCAGACATCCTTGCCTGAAACTATTAGGAAAGAGTTAACCAATATGCTGGATTCCTGGAGTTCTTCACCCTGACTCTCAGTCCTTCTTGGATACTGCTGACCAAGCAAGACGCAGAAGAGAATCTGTCCAGCAAACATTTGGTCATGTGGGATTCACAAGATATGTACCACAGAGATACTCAGCCCTCTCGGCACCCACACTCTCACCGTTTGGAGCCTTGCGGGCATGTCAAGAGGCAAACTAAGGGTTACCAGCCCCATAAGAGGGGCACCAGACCATCCTTCATACTCCTCAAATTGACCAGCTTCCAGCTCGGGGAGGATCCCTGAGGAGGCGTATGCACAGGGGAGACCCTGCATAATGGTGTTGGAGTCACCAGGGCATGCTTCCAGCTTCGCCTGGACAGCTGGAAAAAATGCACATCAGATCCCAGGGTCCTGGGTATCATCAAGAACAGACACAGTTCCGGCAGCATCCTCTTACTTTTTCAGGAGTTCAAATGACCTTAGTCAAGGACACAATCCAGGCACAAATTTTAGCCAACGAGATTGCAACCTTATTACAGAAAGACGTGATTGTCCAGATAAGCACCGGCAAAAGCCAACTGGGTTTTATTTAAAATATTTCCTTATACAGAAGAAGGTTGGTGGACTTCGACCTATCTTGAACTTGCAGCAACTGAACCAATTCTTAAAGGTGTTGCCATTCAAAATGCTGACGACACAAATTCCAGTAGAATGGTTCACTTCCATAGACCTGAAGGATGATTAAACAGCTTCAAACTACATCACAAATTAGACAGACATGATGATAGACAGAGACAGAGAATGATGGTTACACGGAAGTGTATCCAGATGCTACGCCCTTGGAAGAACAAGAGGTTACTGTCACACGGGACCCCTTTAAGGAACATACCAGCGAGACAGTCTGTGATAACAACAGACGCCTCCCTAACGGGATGGGGAGAGGTTTGGGAAGGCAGATCTGTCAGTGTAACACATCAATCACCAGAGAGGCACCAGATCAGCATGATGCCTGCAGGGGACAAGGAAACAACTTTCTTGGCCGTCTCTAAAACTTCTATCTCTCAAAGGTGGTCACCACTGGCAGCTACCGAGGAGTGCCGATCTCCTGTCTAAAGCAGCGGGACAAATTTGGCATCCAAAGACAGAAATTCTACAATTGTGGGTATGGTCTCTGCTCAGCTTCTCCCTCACTTGGGCTTAGATGAGGCGATAATGAGGACAATAAATAGATCTAATGCACCCTCTACTTGGAGTAATTATTTAAGCAAGTGATGAATATTCTAAGCATGATGCCGAGACCATCAGCTAGATGCTATCAATTGTGACACAACTTACACAAGGAGTAAGTTTTACATTTACATTTTGGCATTTGGCAGACGCTCTTAAAAATAAAGTGCTTTAAAGTTTACATCACTGGATACATACTTACACTGGGTTAACTAGGTTAATAACTAAGTACCATTAGTCCAACACAACTGGGAAGAGGGATTTATTTTTTTTTGTTGGTCCAACCGGATGTCATATAATATCCGGCGCCTAAGATCAGTCAGGTCACTAAGGTCAGTCACCTGACATTATCGCTATTAGGTCTCGAGGATAGGCGGAAGAATGGCGTCATTCAGAACGAGACCGTGGTGACGGTCATCATAGTTATGGGCAAAACTATATTCAATACATATTAAAGAACACACTGAAAGCTGTTCTGCTTTTTCTATTTTGTCTGAAATTCAGAACCGTAGGGTCGTGGGGTCACAACACAGAGGTTCCTCAAACACTTCTCTTTTGTTTCTGCACCTGGAATGAAATGAACTTCATTTAGTGATAATCCTCGGCTTTGTCCTCCAGAAGAGCAGGAATGGGGTAAAGACACTAACAAACTACTGGAAAACGGATGTAGAAAGTTTTGGTGACTGTAACATCGGTACCACCATGGTCCGGGGGAATAAGATCTCGGTCTCCGGACTACTGAGGGACGTTTTTGGGTGCTATTGCTTGCTTTTATGGACTTTTGATTAAGAGAAGGACTCTGTATATACATCACCACGAGCACGGACTGAGTGAGTGTGTGGTATGAGTGGCCGGCGTGTATGAATGGTGTAATGTACAGCACAATATTGAATGTAAATACACTTTGAATGCTACAGCTGTTTCTCTGGTGGTCCTTATCCTACCCCCTGATTCTGTTAACGGCTAGTTATTGTTTTAATGGCAGTAACGAGTTTGTTACAACGTACACCTGTGTCTCATCCCTGTGTGTCCCTATTTAAGCCAGCCGAGCCCATAGCTTCCCGTCCGTTCACCGTTGTGTTTCAATGTGTCGCTGTGTGTGTGTCTTCCACCCCACGCTAAGCTCTCGTCTTTTCCCCTCAGCAGTAACACTGCAGTGCCGAAGGAAACGCGAAAGACTGTGTCAAGTTCAGTAACCCTGTTTACTCTCAAGGTAACAAGCACGCCTCACTGGAGGCTCACCTGTTCGAGCACCGCGGAGGTGCACCTGAAAGACTTCCGGGATTTCCCGCGGGGAAGTTGTTCTTTTATGTTGTTTTTTCTGAGTTCCTTTTTTGACTGCATGAGTGATTCTCCAGAAGGGGAAGAGAAAAGACATTGTGTTTGTGTTTGTTTCACCAAAGAGCCTAAGCAGATTAATAAAAGAAGAGTCTAACGTTCTCCTGCATTTGTGTCCATCTTTCATACACACATGAGCGATCATGACAGTGACAAACATAAGAGATTGTCAGGATTGATTCTTCTCCATTTAAACAATAACAACTTTATTTAACCCAGTCTGTAGAAATATAATTTCTGTGTGTGTTGTATTGAATGGTGCCAATAATACTGCACGTCACATCCCAGTGACTGTAACTGGTGTGTGTGTGTGTGTGTGTGTGTGTGTGAGAGAGAGAGAGAGAGAGAGAGAGAGAGAGAGAGAGAGTGAGACACAGAGAAAGATTACGTGAGTGTTTTTCTTTCTATATTTGGCCTGAGCTTACTGGAAGGCAACTTAAACACACACACACACACACACACACACACACACATACACAGACACTTTTTGTCTATAAACTTTTTGAGAAACACTTTAATGGTTCTAGAATGAATAACCCAGACCTGGACTTAAGACCGGGGGGGGTGTTCCAGAAAGCTTGGTTAACTTACCATTTGGTTAATCTTAACCTCTGGGTTGATTAACCCAAAACCCGCATACAGAGAGTATGTCGGTTCCAAAACACCTGATAAGATTAAGTTTAATCCCCTCTACTGGTTACCCAGAGTTAGTGCGCGTGCACGGTGCGTACATAAAGACATTTTCAATGGATCGACGATTTCACGAGTCAAAATGGAACATCAAAGTGAAAAAAGAGAGCGGCATACTTCACAGAGGTTTTAATGCGTGCATATGAGGAATTTTCACTCTTATCTCTCTGGCCGCTCTCAGTTTATACATCTCAAATCATTCTGTTCTCAGCATTCCCCTGTTACTACTGGTGTTCCCCAGGGTTCTGTCCTGGGGCCCCTTCTTTTCATCATTTATCTTCTCCCACTTGGTAACATCTTTCGTAAATATAATATCCACTTTCATTGCTTTGCTGACGACACCCAGCTCTATCTTTCTTGCCAACCCAATTCCTCACTTCCACCCTCCTCCCTAACTAACTGCCTTTATGAAATAAAGTCTTGGTTTGGCCATAACTTCCTTAAATTGAATACAGACAAAACCGAAATCCTTCTCATCGGCACCAAATCCTCACTATCCAAAGTTCAGAGTTTTACTCTCACAATTGACAGTTCATAAGTCTCTCTATCCCATCAAGTTAAGAGTTTGGGTGTCATCCTCGATAGCTCATTATCGTTCCAATCTCACATTAACAATATTGCTCGCTCTGCTTACTTCCATCTGCGCAATATTAATCGTCTTCGCCCGTCTCTCTCCACCCATTCTACTTCTATTCTTGTTCACAGTTTGGTGTCTTCTCGTATTGATTATTGCAATTCTCTTCTCTTTGGTCTTTCCCAGAAATCCCTCCATAAACTACAACTTGTCCAAAACTCTGCAGCTCGCATCATTACCAAAACCCCCTCTTTTCATCACATCACCCCTGTTCTGCAGCAACTTCACTGGCTTCCCATAAAATACAGAATTGAATTTAAAATCATTTTCCTCACTTTTAAGGCAATCCATAATCTAGCCCCTCCCTATCTGCTCGATCTACTCCAAATTGCCACTTCTTCACATTCTCTCAGATTATCTGCTTCCATTCGCCTGGTCACACCCTCTGCCCGTCTCAGTACTATAGGAAGTAGAGCATTCAGTCGCTCTGCTCCCGTTCTGTGGAACTCCCTCCCACCAGACATCCGTAACTTAGATTCCCTCTCTCTCTTTAAAACCAGACTCAAAACCTATCTGTTTGCTCGAGCTTATTCTCTTTAAATTCATTGTTTTCTGTACTTTTATTTTATTTATTTATTTATCCCTCCCCCTTTGTTTTGTTATTCCACATTTGTATAATGATTGTTTTTTGTACAGTGTCCTTGAGAGTTTTGAAAGGCGCTTATAAATAAAATGTATTATTATTATTATTTAAGTCAATAATAATGAAAAAAAAGCAATACGGCTGCATCGGCTAAAGAAAGAGAGTTGACTTAAATTGCTATTAAATATAAATATTGCTTATTAAATAGCAAATTTGACATTGCCTCCCCTTTTATTATAATGCAAAAATAATTAAACACCCCTTCCACATCCTCTTGGCTGTTAAATGAAAGCATTTACTTTTCCTGCCATTAATTCCATTAGGTTAAAATACCAATGTATACTGACTAGGAATGTATGGTTTCTTATTTAATCCTTCTGGAGACAGAAGCCAAGTGAAAATGCAGGCTTACTTTATTTAACTGCATATGATGTTTAGACTACTGTGATCTTAGTTGTATTACTTTGACATGTTTTTTCCTGCATTATTATTTTTTTCTTTACTAATATTGAGAATTCTATAGGTTGTGTTTTCTTATAGATACTAATAGAGGGATTGTATTATTGGACGATACAGAAAGAACACAGTCTGTCACAGTTGTAAGTGTTTTCTTGTACTTTAGTTACTTTTATTTTATTTCTTATTTTTTGCCAGATAACGTATACTTGCATATTTTCACTGAAGGATGAAGATGAAGAGACACATCTGCTGTGACAGAAGTGGACAATGCTGGTAGATCCACTGAGGTAGGATGCACCATTATAATGCAGCGCCCCCTTTTTACATTAGAGTAACAAACTGTCATTGTTCTTTCACAGTACATACCTGGGGATTTCTTCACGGATGAAGGTCCTTCAACCTCAATGCACGATCTAATCAATGTAAGAATATTTGTGCAGATGTCCATATTTTAATTTTATTGTCTGACCGAATCTCATTTATTTTATTATTTTTAATAATAAGTCCTAGATTGCTTCCTAGTTGCCAGCCAAGGAGCTGTATAAGGTCCATCTTCAAAAACAAATATGAAAAAGTGACATGGAGATGGACCTTAAATGGAAGAGAAAAGGCTCTCCATTAAAAAAGCAACACTAGAAATTGAATTACTGGAGCATCGCCTTAAGGTGAGAACTTGTGCATTTATTTTATTTTATTTTATTAATTTTTTTTTTTATTAAATTTTTCAACAAAACAACAGCGGTGGTACAGGTATCTCGACAACAGGCAAATTTTGTAACATTCTAATGGCTATAAATGCTTAAATGCAAAGACAAAAATAAAAACAAATCACAAACCGAGTTTAAAGAAGAAAAAAAAAGGCATAGTCAATGAGGACCCTCAAGAAAGTTCCAGAAAGAGGACCAAATTCGCCAGAACACCTCAGATTTTTGATGTAAGTCATAAGTTAATTTTTCCAGTGGTAAAAGTTTGGTCACCTGACTCCACCACATATTGACCGAAGGTATCTGAGCAGTTGACCAGAGTAATAATATACATTTTTTGGCCAAATATATACAGAAATTCAATACACATTCTCTATCATGGTCAAGACACAGTTCCACTGTACAGTTCAAGAGATATACTTTTGGGGACAAAGCAAATGTCTTTCCGATTATTTTTTGAACAATTTTGTGAATCTCTTTGAAGTACATTTTTATTTTGTCACAATCCCAAAACACATGCATCACTGTGCCAATCTCCATGTTACATTTAAAGCATAGCTGAGAACAATTGGGAAATATTCTATGAAGGCGAACTGGGGTTAAATAAGTTCTATAAATACATTTAAAATTTTGTTCATGAACTGAAATTGAAGCACTTTTGGGAAAGATATTTGAGCAGACAGATAGCCACTCCTCATCACTGAAAATAGACCCCAAGTCCCTTTCCCATGTCATCCTTAAAGAGTCAAAGGTGGAAGGACCAACATTGGACAGCAATGCATATAATTCAGAGATCTTTTTTTTAAGAGTACATGAAGAGAAAAGCTTTTTTTCTATTTCAGTAAGATCAAATCGTATATTACCTTCTTTTAACTGCAACTCCAAAAAGTGTCGTATTTGAAGGAATTTATAAAAATCTTTACTGGGCAGACCAAATTCCTGTCTTAACTCCTGAAATGATCTCATTTGGCCATCATCAAATAACTGACCTAATTCAGACACTCCTCTTGACCTCCAAGTCAAAAGGCCAATGCTCTGTATGGAAGTGGGAAAATCAAAATTAAGCGTGAATCCAATCTATAATTATACCAACTTATCATGTGCCTGATTTGAGCAGCCCAAAAGAATAATTGGAAATTGGGTAACGAAACCCCACCCAATTCCTTTGGTTTCATCAAAACCGAAAATTTAAGTCTGGGTTTCTTATAATTCCAAATATACCTTGAAATTGAAGAGTTAATCCTCTTGAAAAAATTTGTATCTAAGTAACATGGTAGATTTTGGAATAAGAAATTTAGTCTTGGAAGGATGTTCATTTTTATGATATTGATCCTGCCGAAAAAGGAGTTTGGAAGAGTCGACCAATCTGATAAGTTTTGGTTGATTTTTGTGATCAAAGGAGAATAATTGGCATTAAAGAGGTCTTCCAAATTTGGAGTGATATTAATTCCTAAATATTGAAATCCCAAAAGTGTTAAATGAAAGGGTGATTTAGAGATGGCTTCAGAGGGAGCATACATATACAGAGCTTGAGATTTATCCAGATTGATCTTGTATCCTGAAAAATTACTGTATTTTCCAATTACTGTGAGAATCACGTCGGCAGAAGTGTCAGGGTATTTAAGATACAATAGAACATCATCTGCGTATAGAGATATACGATGTTCCTCCAGACCTATTTTAATACCATGTATATTACCGTTAGTTCTCACAGCAACAGCCAGAGGTTCGATGACCAAAGAAAATAATAAGGGCGAAAGAGGACAGCCTTGACGACACCCTCTGCTTACTGAGAATCTATTAGACAACATCCTATTAGTATTAACCTGAGCTATAGGATTAGAATATAGATGTTTGAATAACTCAATAAAATTATTTCCTAACTTTATTTTCTCAAAGACTGCAAAAAGAAAAGGCCATTCCACCCTATCAAACGCCTTTTCAGCGTCTAGGGATACAATGAAGGCAGATTCCTTGGTGAAATTTAAGTGATCTATAATATTTAGAACTCTTCGAATGTTGTCTGAGCCGTACCTGGATTTCACGAAACCGGATTGGTCTGGGTTGACAATGAATGGTAAAACATTTTCAAGCCGTCGAGCTAAGGACTTGGCTATAATTTTATAATCTACATTGAGTAGGCTAATTGGGCGATAAGATGAACAATTTGTTGGATCTTTATCCTTTTTTAGAAGCAGACTAATAATTGCCAATGACCAGGATTCAGGCAAAGGATCCGTCTCAAAAAGATTATTTATCACCTGCATCAAAATAGGACAAAGCTCAGGCCAGAACTGCTTATAAAACTCTATAGGAAACCCATCTGGGCCAGGAGCTTTACCGGATGGCATTGACTGAGTGGCACGCCAAATTTCGTCCCTGGTGAAAGGGGCATTTAATGAGGTCCTAGCATCATCAGAAATACTAGGAAGAGAAATCTCATTTAAGTAATTAAGTAAATCCTCATTTGATCCATGATAATCAGCTGTATAAAGATTCCTATAGAAGTCAGAAAAAGAAGTGTTGATGTCCTGGGGATCAAAACTCAAGTTGCCAGCAGATGTCCTAATTGATTTTATAGTTCTTTCATTCTGTTCCTTTTTTAACTGATAGGCCAAGAGGCGACTGGGCCTGTTACCAAACTCATAGTAGCGCTGTTTAGTGTAAAGTAATAATTTCTTGGTATGTTCTGTATAGTCTAGATTAAGTTTGGCTCTAGCACTATTCAGTAAAATCCAATTATCTTGATTTGGCAACCGTTTATGTTGTTGTTCCAGGTAAGATACTTCAGCTTCCAGTTCTCTCCTTTTCTGTATTTTAAGTTTTTTCCTTAAAGCTGCATAAGCAATGAGGTGACCCCGCAACGTAGCCTTGGCTGCGTCCCACTTTATCGCAGGAGAGACTGGTGAGTTCTGATTATCCTGCCAGTACTGAATTATTTCCTGCCTTAAGAAAGAGCAAAAACTAGTATCACTTAAGAACGAAGTATCAAATTTCCAATAATTAGACCTCTGAACAGGTACACTAATATCAATAACTAAATAAACCGGGCCGTGATCAGATAACACAATAGGGCCAATGTGACAAGAACTCACATAGTGTATACAATCGGAGGGTATGAAAAAATAATCTAGTCTCGAATATGATTTATGGGGGTGGGAATAGAAAGTATAATCTCTGTTCTTAGGATGCAGCTCCCTCCAGATATCCACCAGTCCTAAGTCCTTACAGGTGTTACGTAAAGTATGTGAAGATTTGCAACTTATTGAAATCTGGGGTGGAGATTTATCCAGATTTCCGTCAAGAACACAGTTGAAATCACCTCCTAAGAAACCAATGTTTTTGCAGAGCTGATTAAACTTTAGAATTGTATGAGACATAAAATGAGGGCAATCCACATTTGGGGCATATACATTGCCTACAGTGATATGTTTTCCAAGAATTAAACCAGAGATCAACACAAATCTCCCTTCTGGATCATATTCAGCATGCTCAAAGATAAACAGGATGTTTTTATGGATAAGAATTGCAGTGCCCCTACTATTTGACGTGAATGAAGAAAAGTATATTTGGCCAACCCAGTCTCTTTTCAGCTTCATGTGTTCCTTATCTGATAAATGCGTTTCCTGTAATAGCGCTATAGAAACACTTTCTTTTTTAAGAAATGTTAAAATTTTCTTCCTCTTAATTACATGACCTATGCCTTTCACGTTCCATGTTACTAATTTAAATGAATTAAGCATATTGAAAATCTAGACAATATAAAGTCACAAAAGTTATAATATACTGGGAAAAGAACGACACTTGTGCCAGTACAAGATACCAAATATGAACAAACAAGTATCACAAATAAAACACAAAACAAACCTACAGTATAACACCCTCCCCCAGAGACCCCATCCCCAAATGATGAGGCACAGATATTATCAAAAAGTCACAGAATAACATAAGAAACCTAGCAACAAGTAGCAACAGCATAATGAAACCACCAAGTTGTAACTCCTTCATAACCCGCTCCGCTGGTATCTATAATGTATGTAATTATTAGTACAAACCGGATTCCAAAAAAGTTGGGACACTAAACAAATTGTGAATAAAAACTGAATGCAATGACGTGGAGATGGCAAATGTCAATATTTTATTCAGAATAGAACATAAATCACGGAACAAAAGTTTAAACTGAGAAAATATATAATTTTAAAGGAAAAATATGTTGATTCCAAATTTCACGGTGTCAACAAATCCCAAAAAAGTTGAGACAAGTAGCAATAAGAGGCTGGAAAAAGTAAATTTGAGCATAACGAAGAGCTGGAAGATCAATTAACAGTAATTAGGTTAATTAGCAACATGATTGGGTATAAAAAGAGCTTCTCAGAGTGGCAGTGTCTCTCAGAAGCCAAGATGGGTAGAGGATCACCAATTCCCACAATGTTGCGCAGAAAGATAGTGGAGCAATATCAGAAAGGTGTTACCCAGCGAAAAATTGCAAAGACTTTGCAGTTATCATCATCAACTGTGCATAATATCATCCGAAGATTCAGAGAATCTGGAACAATCTCTGTGCGTAAGGGTCAAGGGCGTAAAACCATACTGGATGCCCGTGATCTCCGGGCCCTTAAACGACACTGCACCACAAACAGGAATGCTACTGTAAAGGAAATCACAGAATGGGCTCAGGAATACTTCCAGAAACCATCGTCAGTGAACACAATCCACCGTGCCATCCGCCGTCGCCAGCTGAAACTCTACAGTGCAAAGAAGAAGCCATTTCTAAGCAAGATCCACAAGCACAGGCGTTTTCATTGGGCCAGGGATCATTTAAAATGGAGTGTGGCAAAATGGAAGACTGTTCTGTGGTCAGACGAGTCACGATTCGAAGTTCTTGTTGGAAATGTGGGACGCCATGTCATCCGGACCAAAGAGGACAAGGACAACCCAAGTTGTTATCAACGCTCAGTTCAGAAGCCTGCATCTCTGATGGTATGGGGTTGCATGAGTGCGTGTGGCATGGGCAGCTTGCATGTCTGGAAAGGCACCATCAATGCAGAACAATATATTCAGGTTCTAGAACAACATCTAGTCATCTCTTTCAGGGAAGACCCTGCATTTTTCAACAAGATAATGCCAGACCACATTCTGCATCAATCACAACATCATGGCTGCGTAGGAGAAGGATCCGGGTACTGAAACGGCCAGTCTGCAGTCCAGATCTTTCCCCTATAGAGAACATTTGGCGCATCATAAAGAGGAAGGTGCGATAAAGAAGGCCCAAGACGATTGAACAGTTAGAGGCCTGTATTAGACAAGAATGGGAGAGCATTCCTATTTCTAAACTTGAGAAACTGGTCTCCTCGGTCCCCAGACGTCTGTTGAGTGTTGTAAGAAGAAGGGGAGATGCCACAAAGTGGTGAAAATGGCCTTGTCCCAACTTTTTTGGGATTTGTTGACACCATGACATTTTGATTCACCATATTTTTCCCTTAAAATGATACATTTTCTCAGTTTAAACTTTCTCAGTTTTTCTCAGTTTAAAGTTTGTTCCGTGATTTATGTTCTATTCTGAAAAAAATATTGACATTTGCCATCTCCACATCATTGCTTTCAGTTTTTATTCACAATTTGTTTAGTGTCCCAACTTTTTTGGAATCCGGTTTGTAATAAATAATACCATTGGGGAAAATAAATAAATATAATAATAATAATAGTAATAATAATAATAATTATTATAATAATTAGTAAAAATAAATACAAATAAAATAAAAATAACTAAATACAACTAAAATGAAAATACCTAATAATAGTAATAATAGTAAGAATAAAAAGGAAAAATTAAATGAACTTAACCAATAACTTACACATCCACCACAATTGCAAAATGTGTCAAATGGTGCAACCCTCTGTGGTGGACAGCAGCATTCTAAATATTACCTTAGATAATGTCCTACATACCTGTCCAATGGCATAATCAAAATATTCCACCGAAAGTCAAAGTGTGTATATCAGCCAAGAGTCAAATCTAGCTATCCAGAGAGTCCAAAAATGCCTTGGCTGAGTCCGGATCGTTGAACAGGCGAATCTTTCCATTATGCAAACATCTGAGCCGGGCCGGATAGGCAAACCCTCGATACAAACCACGGGCAGCAAAAGCTTTCCCCACAGACCCGAACTCACGACGCTTCTGCAACACACCAGCTGACAAATCCGAATAGAATCGAAGCTCCGATCCATTATGCGTTATCGTCTTCTTCATGGCAGCTTTCAATATCGCTTCTTTATCAGTAAACCTCAGGAACCGAACTAAGATGCTTCTCGGGGCTGGATTCGGATTGGCAGATGTGAAAGTGGGAGATCTATGAGCCCTCTCAATATCCAGAACAGGGAAAGCAGCAGGTAGATCTAACCACTTTGGGATTATGTCTCGAAGATACGATGAGAGAGGGCCAGAGCCCTCGGCCCTCTCCAGCAGGCCCACAATCTTCAGATTCTTGCGACGGCCTCTGTTTTCAAGGTCGTCTACTTTGGCCTGCAGTTGGTCCACCATTGTTACATTTACATTTTACATTTTACATTTGGGCATTTGGCAGACGCTCTTATCCAGAGCGACTTACATTTTTTTTTTTTTTGTCTTCAAGTTAGTCACCTGCCTCTCTGTAGTTGTCGCTGAATCTTCGGCAGCCGAAATCCTCCGTTCGGCTTCTTCCAGACGTGATTCAGCGCCAGTGACTCTTTCAGAAAGAGCAGTAAACGAATTCTGAAGGTAAGAAACAGAGTTGGCAATACCCTCTAGATGACTTGTGATTCCATCCAGACGTGATCCATTAGCCTTTATTTCTGACAGAATCACTGACATGTCCAGGTGCGGTTCAGCGGTGCCAACGTTAGCATCTGGCGAGGTCGCATGAACAGTAGGCCTTTTCGCCTCTTTTTCTTTAGCCTTCTGCGAACGCGTCGATGCAAAAATAGAAAAATCCTTATCAGAAGGTGTGTCCGACATGTTTATAGTCTGTTCAACGAAGTTAAGTCAGAGTTCGGAGGAAAAAGCGTGATTTATTAACAAAGTCGAGCGGAGCAAAAAACTTACGCAGCCATCTAACTCCGGGTCACGTGACCATCTTCAGAACTTGTGCATTTATTGATCTGTTTCATGTTAAAAGTGTTGTGTATATAAAGCAATGTCATTAAAAACACACATTTTATTTCATTTTACTTTCATTGTTTTTCAGGAAAAAAAGACATGAACTGTACAGCAGACCAGTGCAAAGTATTTAATAAAAGTAATTTTGACAAATCCTGTCTCTCAAAAGTCTTCCATCTCTGTTGTGTGCTAAAATCTGTAGAGGTTCCTCTGGGCATCTTCTTCAATATAAGGAGGGTGGCTCTCTCCTCTTATAGTGGCAATGTTGTGAAGCACAACACAAGCCATTATGATGTCACATGCCCTCTCTGGACTGGCCCAGAGCCCACACTGAGCTACACTGAAACCTAGACTTGAGGATCCCTATGGTCATCTCCACCTTGGCCCGTGTTCGACTGTGAGTCAGGTTATAGTGTGTCTATGGTCCAGGATCAGGTTCCGGGTGGCATTAAATAGAGCAGACAAGGGTATCCCCTGTCCCCCAGCAAGTAACCACTATACTGTCCTGTAATGATTCAAGTGTACAATACAAATATAGTAAAAAGAAAAAAAACATTGTATGAAGAAAAACATACCCTGCTGAAATGTCTGGCATAATGATGACTTGTGGAAAATTCTGGCATCATGCACAGATTCTGGCCATTTCGCTTCACCATTAGTAATGATATGAGTTGCCTCACATATTAAAAAGTAATGAGTTTAATGATTTTAACAAGGCAAAAAATTAAGCACACAAAATTAAGTTGTTACCTGAACTATGAATAGATTTCCTATTAACATTAATTTTTTTTATTTGTATAGCGCTTTTAACAATTGACATTGTCTCAAAACAGCTTTACACAATCAATCATCGTCTCCCTCATTTATTGAAGGAGCTTTAATAGGAATGTAGGTGCCATCAATGCACCCAATTACATCTGGAAACCCTGAAATAGAAAGTCATATGGAAGGATCAAGTGTGTGTGTGTGTGTGTGTGTGTGTGTGTGTGTGTGTGCAGGATGAATACACGTATTACAGTAGATCTAAATAGTATGACTACATATTAAATATGCGTCATTGATTTTACTACAAAGGACAAACCTGCCACTCTGTGGAACTCCTCTTTAATACCACACAGAGGTTTATGTCCAGGGACCTGCTGTACACATGTGTGTAAGAAGTGTTTAAGTGCCAGACATACAGTTGCCTTTCCCACATGTTCTGCATCGCCCACGTTGTACAAAAAATGCCCTGACGCAATGAAACGAAGTGCTGTACAGAATGTTTACCAAGCGCAGACTCGCCGTTTGTGACATTTACAATATGCAGTTTCAGGAGATGTGTTAAGTAAATTAACGATTCCATTGAAAACCAATAAAACTCTTTCTAATAATCATTAGTAAATGGAAAAACATCATTACGAGGTCTTATAACTCTCTCCTGGCGAAAAAAACCTCGTATAATTTGTGCCTCCGCGTCCACAGGATCATCATCAAAGGGGCGTGGCCTGCTGAATAACCTCCTGAAACAAAGTTACCCTGGAACATAACCTGCTACCGAGCAGCTCATCTTCAGAGAGTCAGTTGCTATGGTTACATACAGAACCGCAAGTTGAGGTTACCCTCAAACTTATCCGGGTATGTCACATGACCTGTTTTCTGGAACACCCCCTGAGTTATTATATCTGTTGTTTCTCTGGAGGTTCCCCACAGGAGCTGTTTGCAGCTTGAACAGTTGAGGCTCAAGGGGCCCAGTGATGGTGACCCTCTGATTAGCGATCCAAAACCTTAACCCCAGGATGACCCCTGTCCCGTATGTTTATTAGAATGTTCAGATTTTTATATAATGCCTCTTTCTTTCTGTGTTTCTCTTTCTCCACTATCTAAACTAATGGCATACATCTAACACACACACACACACACACACACACCTCTCTAATTAGTCATACCTAAATTGTGTAGTTAAAAGTTGTTGTCAGTTTACCGGGTCATGTTTATTATTACTGGGTCCCTACAGTAAATGATGCAACAATTCCTCTTAGAGCTCAGTGACATTCCTGCAGTCACCACACACACAAACCTGAACACACTTGTAGCACCGCCACATACAGTAATGGCCACTTTTACAGTATATAGGGGGAAGTAAGCCGGCTGAATGATAAAGAAGCTGCGGAGCTTAATTAATGGTGCCCGGGAAAGGTTTAGTTGCCCGTCAGTATTTGGTGTATTGGTTCCCGCTCAGGCTCTTGCGAGAGTCGGTAGCCGGGCGGTACGGGAAGACGGTGATGCACGTGGTCACCTGACCCGGATATAAAGCTGGCTCGGGAAATGAATATTAGGGGTTACAGCGTGCTCTTGTTTGGCTGCTGCTTCACCACTTCGCTCCTGCTCCAAGGTCGCACTCCCGGATTATTAACAACACTTCTGGTGAGGCTGATCCAGCTCTCCCACCTCACACTCCACGGCATTGATAAATAACCCGGACTTTGGACAATCACTTCACTCACTTAATCCGGATAAGACAGAAGTTCTAGTCATAGGACCGCATACAGCTAGAAGTAAAATCTTAGATCACACCGTAACTTTAGATGGCCTTTCTGTTCCGTCAAGTGCAACAGTAAAAGACCTCGGCGTGATTATAGATTCCAGCCTTTCATTTGAAGCTCATGTAGATAATATCACCAGGATAGCATTCTTTCACCTCAGAAATATCGCCAAAATAAGAAATATATTGTCGCTAAATGATGCAGAAAAACTAGTTCATGCTTTTATCACTTCTAGGTTGGACTATTGTAATGCCTTACTGTCTGGTTGTTCAGTTAGGTGCATAAACAAGCTTCAGCTAGTCCAGAATGCAGCAGCGAGAGTCCTCACTAGAACCAGAAGATATGAGCACATCACCCCTATCCTATCTTCACTACATTGGCTCCCTGTGAAATTTCGCATTGATTTTAAAATACTACTCTTGACATATAAGGCATTAAATGGTCTCGCCCCGCAGTATCTGAGCGAACTGCTAGTGTCTTACGATCCGCCACGCCTACTTCGGTCAAAGGATGCAGGCTGCTTATCAGTACCGCGTATTATGAAAACTACAGCTGGGGGCAGAGCTTTTTCTTACAAAGCCCCAAAATTATGGAATAGTCTTCCAAATAGTGTTCGGGACTCAGACACAGTCTCAGTGTTTAAGTCTAGGCTCAAAACCTATTTATTTAGCCAAGCATTTTTATAAATAGATTTGCCATAAGGTAAAGGAGCAGATCTGGGGGACTCATGGATGTAGAGTATTATGGTGAACTGGTATGTTTAGATGCTGTCTTCCTCACTCTCATTTGATCACTCAGGTTTGTTGACGGTGAGGTGATTGTTTGCTTTACATCTCAGTTCCCCCTCATGTTTGTGTTTCCTTCTGGCTCCTCCCTTTTAGTTATGATGTCATAGTTAGTCCTGCCGGAGTCCCTGCTTGCACTCTACAGTAAATATACATTCACATTAGACATTATGTGACTGTGACCAGACCGAACCATTATCTCTCCTCCTCTTCTCTTCCTCCCCCTCTTTCTCTTTCCTCTCTCCCCCTGTCTCCCCCTTTCACTCTTTCTCTCTCTCTCTCTGTCGAGCTACACATGTGGTTCCTGAGCTGCCAGTGATCCAGACTCCCTCTGCCCTCCGGACCTGTCTGATCCATCCTGGTGCCCCGTTTCTGGTTGGAGGTCTCATCGCATGGATGCCCCGTGTGTCTCTTTAGGATGCGTCTGGTGTCTGGGGATGATTCTCTCTACTTAGAAGACGGTTCTGGCCTCGACTGGTGTTGTCAGCTGTTTCTCTGAGGACTTGACAATTCGATAGTTCAGGACTGGAACTTTATACAAGTCTATCTGAGTCTCCAATAACTACTGGACTCCATTTTAACATCAATTAACATCAACTATTATAGCTGAACTGCTGCCGCCTAACACACTGTATAAATGCAGATCATTTCCTGCTATCTGTTTCACCCAGATGAGGATGGGTTCCCTGTTGAGTCTGGTTCCTCTCAAGGTTTCTTCCTATTACCGTCTCAGGGAGTTTTTCCTTGCCACTGTCGCCCTCGGCTTGCTCACCAGGGACTATCTGAACATTTTGATTCATACACATTCACATTCCATACAAACTTAAATAATTCTTTTGATTGTGTAAAGCTGTTTTGAGACAATGTCAATTGTAAAAAGCGCTATACAAATAAAACTGAATTGAACTTACACACCATCACTATTTGTATATATTTTGTAAATAGTATTATTATTAGTTTTGTTGGCTTTGGTGCACCTCTTTTGTTTATTTATTGTTTAATACACTTTGGGTTACTGTGTACATTGGCTATGTGCATCTTTTCTTGTTCTGAGCAGCCAACACTTCACCCGAGTGTAGATTAAAGTTCCCACGTTAGTATAACCCGGGAATTAAATTATCTGGACAGCACAGGTGTTTAAGCCGTTGTGTGATTGCAAGCTACGTGGTAGAGAAACAGCTCAGTGCGAAGGAAACTGTGAAAGGTGTGGAGAACAAGTAATCAGTGGTTCATCATTATCTCAGAATTGCACAAGCAAAATAAAAAAGTAAAAAGCTAATTATTCTTCAGGCACTCTGCCTCGCTGGTCCACAAGGGGGCGACAGTGAGCTGAGAGGCACGGGTGAGAAGGGCACACACTACTGCATCAGTGCCCCCCCCCCCCCCCCCTTCGTCATATTATTTAATGAATTATGACACGTCCAGTAATTTGTAAGCATGACATTAGTTTTCACTGTAATGCTGATGACACACAGTTATTTGTCTCATCCAGAAAACATACTGCTGAAGGACCAATACTGGGCCAATGGCAGTGCATACATTGGGCCACATTGTTCTTGTCATTTTGTCCATTGGCTCATTGGTGGGGCCAAAGATATGTTGGGCCAGTGTTGGTTCAGTAGATGACAAGGTTGGAAACTGGAAATTAAATTAGACTTTTTCATCATTGACAATAATACATAAACACATTTATATCTCCAGAAATTAATTTAATATGATTACAAACTAAGAAAATGTGTATAACCATTATGATGATAAACTACAAAATAAACACCTAGAACTCTTTTCCTATCAGAAAGGTGGATGAAAATAAATGCATACAAAGCAGCCATTACCCGTCTATCAGGTGTCTCTGCATCTTCCTCATCATCAATCACCTCGGTACTTTCACAGCTTCATCATCATTACAGCATCTCTGGAGATCTGTGACTCGAGTCTGTGTAAATGCATCAACAATTTGAGCATTGTACATTACAATGTACTCAAAAAATGTTCTTTAAAATATTCCTTTTCAACCAACAAAATGATGAGAAAAACAAACATTTTCCACATTTGGCTCGACTCAGTTCAACAACAGCTCCAGTATTACAGCACACACACACATTTTTATCCAGATGAAACAAAGTAAACACTGGAATTCATTCATTCATTTTCTATACCGCTTAATCGTGTGTTCAGGGTCGCGGGGGACCTGGAGCCTATCCCAGGAGACTTCGGGCACTAGGCGGGGTACACCCTGGACAGGGTGCCAATCCAACACTGGAATTCAAACAGTAAATAACCTAGCAAAATTGTCAAATGATATGTTTCACATGTCGACTACCTGAGTACATATAATCAATAACCGCATAAACATACAAAAATGCAGAACCCTAAAGCAAAACAATACAGTGGTACTGTACAGTATATTACCCTTTAAATGTTTCTGGTGTTACTATGGAAACAATCCCTCTGGTTCTAACCTCGCTGTGGCTCCGTATATGATACTGTATTCACTAGCAACAGGTTGATTAGCCTAGCATAATAGTGCACACCACATTACAGCAAAACTACTAACTGTGGGCTTTTCATTTTACCACCACAGATTGTCAACACTCTTACGTCTAACTCAAGGCTATTTACATCTCATTCGGGGGAATATTAACCCCCCTGTAGTTAGGAGCAAAGAGCCACAAAACTATAGCTTGTGTTTAGCTTGGCTTCAGGACTTAATCAGCAGCACCTGGCCGTGTGGTTTTAGGTTCCTCCCCAGTGATACAGTACGTGCCATCCAGTGACCTGTTTGACAGTCGAGCACAAAATACAATGAATTGAACATTTATAATTTTAGAAAACATAAGAAAATAAGTTTTAAAAAATTGGTGTGTTAGTTAGGGTCCACTGAGTTAGAGATATAATTCTTTCTATATAATGTTATTTATGTACTAGATTGGCAACCAACCCTCATATGAGCTCCTGATGTGATGCATCATTGAGAGAGCTGCTGCACAAAGCTAAAATAACATCATTTAATTTCTAATTTTCAACCTTGACATTATCTACAGCACTGTCGCCTTGCACCTCCAGGGTCTGGGTTCGATTCCCGGCCAGGCTCGATTCCCGTCTCTGTGTGCATGGAGTTTGCATGTTCTCCCCGTGCTTGGTGGGTTTCCTCCGGGTACTCCGGTTTCCTCCCACAGTCCAAAGATATGCAGGTTAGGCTAATTGGCGTTCCTAAATTGCCCGTAGTGTGTGAGTGTGTGTGTGTGTGTGTGTGTGTGTGTGTGTGCTCTGCGATGGATTGGCACGCTGTCCGGGGTGTACCCCGCCTAGTGCCCTGAGTCTCCTGGGATAGGCTCCGCCCCCGCGACCCTAAATACAGGATAAAGCCGTATAGAAAATGAATGAATGAATAAATTAAAAAACTTCATCTTTATCTGATCGACTTTTTCCATTTCTCATCTGTGATTCTCTCTCCGATTACCGAACAGGGAGTGTATTTGTCTGAGCACCAAAGAAGGACAACTTAGTGTAAACAAGGCGTCAGATACTCAACCTTACAGAATGTCATTTCTCTATATTAATAAGTTAGACACAGAGTTCTGCTGTACAGAAACACACACACGGACACAGACGTGGACTTCAACCTCTAATAATAATAATAATAATAATAATAATAATAATAATAATAGTAATAATCATAATATCACTGATTACATTAAAGATCAACAGATTTCTTTTAGAATTAAACATTTAACTATTTCTACAAATTCTTTAACTATTAATGATGTGTACTAACTATTTTTTTTTAAATAATTTTATTTTCTGTTTATTTCTGCAACTTATTTATTTCCTAATCAAAACTAGAGCTTTTTACCCATCATTCAGGAGACAGGTGATTAGTCATATATCACAGCTTCTGTGTGTGTGTGTGTGTGTGTGTGTGTGTATCACTTACTGAGATCATTATTTTTTATATTTTCTAACATTATGTAAATTTATTGATGAAGCTTGAGTCAAAATGAGCGCAGTTTTGTTAGTTAGGCCCAAGAGTGCATAAAAATCTGCAGCACACACACACACTCACACACACACACACACACACACACACACACACACACACACTCACACACACACACTTTTCATTGGAACTTCATTTGCATTTTTGAGCACAAGACTCTTTTTTTTCTTATATACATTTGCTATTCAAATATAACACACACACACACACACACACACACACACATCCCCCTGTCTGCTGTATTTGAATATGAAAATGAAGCCTAATGAAGCAACTGAAGAGAAAGTGCTCACAGTAACAGTAAAGACAGTTTGATGATGAAGCTGTAAAATCTCCCCAAATTCACCAAATCTGTTTAATTGCCAAGGGTTTGACTTTTTACAGGACTTTGTTTAACAGAGCTGTCTCTCGAACCCGTGAGCTTTGTGTCCACTTCTCAGCTCTCCCAGTGAGACGCAGAACGCCGCTGCTCAGATATTTACACTGACCAGTGCTGGGAAACCAGTACACAGGAGACAAAACCAGTGTACATAAATGTGGAAGCCAGTATGCACACACACACACACACACACACACACACACACACACATCAGCAAACCAAAATGTTTGCCAAAGGATCAGTTTTACATCAGAAATCAGATGTGTTTTTTACACTAAAAATAGCAAAGAAAAGCAAATCAGCATCCAGTAAATATGTTTATCAGCCTGTTAGAGGTTATATAGTGTTTATATCACACCAGTGAAGTGTCACTCAAAACCAACACGTCTGCCATTAAGCCCATTATTCCCCATGTCTTATTCACGTTATTCACGTTATTCATGTTATTTGACTCACAAACTGAGTATCTTGTTTTCGAGACCTGTACAGCGCCTCTGATGTCATTGCAGAATGATTCACACACACACACACACACACACAATTGATAATTAACTTTAATATAAAACTATGTGTAATTGCAGAACAAGCTGTTGTTTAACTCAACCCTACATAAAAGTATTGGCACCCCCGTATGCCCTATCTTTATTACAAGTAGAGTGTGTTATGTGTTTAGAGCTGAAGAATCAAATCACAGCATAATTAGTACCATTACTATTTATAACATTTGCAGGAATAAAATGTGCACAAAACTAAATAAAACATTAAGATAAGATGAGAAATGTGAAGTGGGTATTGTCATTGGTATGAGGAAACACGACTGATTGGAAATACCGCTTACATAACATAGTTATATAATAGAGATGTAAATAGCTGTTTACTCATGTGTGTAGTATTTCACACAAAAGAAGGCAAGTCTCGTGTGTGTGCATGTGTGTGTGGTGTGTGTGTGTACGTGTATGTGTATGAGCGAGAGAGAGAGTGAGAGAGAAAGAGATGTTTAAATGTGTTGAGATTGATTAACTTCACTACAGATGTTAAGGTTTTGGGTTTTTCAGTTTTTGCATTAAAATGTGGTTTGTTTCTGGTAAATCTGAACGACACAGCAAGTCTTCAAGCTGTTCTTCATACTGACACAAGATTTTAAGCTGATGTGGAGCAAATAAACGAAAGCAAATGAAACTTTTCACTGAACATAATTAAAACTAAAATCTCTTTGGATCCTGGAGACTCTACACACACCAAGTCACACCGTAATCTAGAAGGAAACTCTGACAAGGTTCCAAGTAAATTCTCACATCATTTATGCTTGTGTTGCTACAAGGTGGGCAGATGTCGAAATGTATTATTACCTGATGCTTTGTTTAACTCCATTTGGTTTTTAATGAAATAAAGTGTGTGAAAAACTAAAAAAACTAAACTAGTGCAAACTACAATGAAAACAAATCATTTCTAATACAGTGGTGTGAAAAACTATTTGCCCCCTTCCTGATTTCTTATTCTTTTGCATGTTTGTCACACTTAAATGTTTCTGCTCATCAAAAACCGTTAACCATTAGTCAAAGATAACATAACTGAACACAAAATGCAGTTTTTAAATGAAGGTTTACGTTATTAAGGGAGAAAAAAAACTCCAAATCTACATGGCCCTGTGTGAAAAAGTGATTGCCCCCCTTGTTAAAAAATAACTTAACTGTGGTTTATCACACCTGAGTTCAATTTCTGTAGTCACCCCCAGGCCTGATTACTGGCACACCTGTTTCAATCAAGAAATCACTTAAATAGGAGCTACCTGACACAGAGAAGTAGACCAAAAGCACCTCAAAAGCTAGACATCATGCCAAGATCCAAAGAAATTCAGGAACAAATGAGAACAAACGTAATTGAGATCTATCAGTCTGGTAAAGGTTATAAAGCCATTTCTAAAGCTTTGGGACTCCAGCGAACCACAGTGAGAGCCATTATCCACAAATGGCAAAAACATGGAACAGTGGTGAACCTTCCCAGGAGTGGCCGGCCGACCAAAATTACCCCAAGAGCGCAGAGACAACTCATCCGAGAGGCCACAAAAGACCCCAGGACAACATCTAAAGAACTGCAGGCCTCACTTGCCTCAATTAAGGTCATTGTTCACGACTCCACCATAAGAAAGAGACTGGGCAAAAACGGCCTGCATGGCAGATTTCCAAGGCGCAAACCACTTTTAAGCAAAAAGAACATTAAGGCTCGTCTCAATTTTGCTAAAAAACATCTCAATGATTGCCAAGACCTTTGGGAAAATACCTTGTGGACCTTCGAGACAAAAGTTGAACTTTTTGGAAGGTGCGTGTCCCGGTACATCTGGTGTAAAAGTAACACAGCATTTCAGAAAAAGAACATCATACCAACAGTAAAATATGGTGGTGGTAGTGTGATGGTCTGGGGTTGTTTTGCTGCTTCAGGACCTGGAAGGCTTGCTGTGATAAATGGAACCATGAATTCTACTGTCTACCAAAAAATCCTGAAGGAGAATGTCCGGCCATCTGTTCGTCATCTCAAGCTGAAGCGATCTTGGGTGCTGCAGCAGGACAATGACCCAAAACACACCAGCAAATCCACCTCTGAATGGCTGAAGAAAAACAAAATGAAGGCTTTGGAGTGGCCTAGTCAAAGTCCTGACCTGAATCCTATTGAGATATTGTCGCATGACCTTAAAAAGGCAGTTCATGCTAGAAAACCCCCAAATAAAGCTGAATTACAACAATTCTGCAAAGATGAGTGGGCCAAAATTCCTCCAGAGCGCTGTAAAAGACTCGTTGCAAGTTATCGCAAACGCTTGATTGCAGTTATTGCTGCTAAGGGTGGCCCAACCAGTTATTAGGTTCAGGGGGCAATTACTTTTTCACACAGAGCCATGTAGGTTTGGATTTTTTTACTCCCTAAATAATAAAACCCCTCATTTAAAAACTGCATTTTGTGTTTACTTGTGTTATCCTTGACTAATAGTTAAATGTGTTTGATGATCAGAAACATTTTGTGTGACAAACATGCAAAAGAATAAGAAATCAGGAGGGGGGCAAATAGTTTTTCACACCACTGTACATGATTATATTAATATGTCAACACTTTAATAAAAATAAATGTAAAATGTATTTAAACCACAACAAAACTACTACTACTATTACTACTGCTACTACTAATAATAATAATAATCCTGTACAGTGCACGTGTTGAGCCGCTGCAGTTTCCTCTCAGACCAGCAGGAGGAGCAGCTGAGGTCATTTTAATAGAAAGTATGTTGTTGGGAACTCGCATTAAATCTCATTCTGCATTTCTATATTATTATTGATTGATGTTCATATTTTATAAAGTTCCAAATGCATTTCTGTTTTTATGGACATTCTTACCTCTTAAACGTTACTGCGGTGTGTCTCTGAGGTTAAAATAACATTTTCTGATAAACAGTGAAATAAAGCAGCAGTGGAGGTGCCGAGCTCACACCCGGGGATTTACACACTGATGTACACAGTGAAGTCATCAAGTTAAACTTTACCATGTGTTTGTTCATTTCATAGTTTCAGTCCTAAACTGGGACACAAACAGTCTCCTGCTGCTGTAGATGAAATCCGGCCCACGTCACAGAGCCCCGCCCCCTAGAGTGACGTCTGTTTGCGATCTGTCACTGATTTGCATAAACACGCTGGGATTTTCCCTCCTTTTCCCATTTACCTTAACTTCATTCTTCTCAGGAAGGAGCGCTGAATTCTTTTCTGACACACCCCTTACCGCACACACACACACACACACAAACACACACACACACACACACACACACACACACACCTTACAGGTCCAGTTTTGAACAATAGGTTACACATTATGACCACACTGACACACTCTGGAACTCAAACTCTGTTTCTTTTTATCATTACACACATTACACACTTTACACACATTACACACTTTACACACTTTACACACATTACACACTTTACACACTTTACACACATTACACACTTTACACACTTTACACACATTACACACTTTACACACTTTACACACATTATACATTCTGCCAGCAAGCTTTTCAAAAGTGTGGGGGATGAATGTAGTTTGTTTGTTAACAATAAAAATGATGAATACAATGACAGAAGGGCACAAAATGTATTAACATACAAGATATAAAATGCTTTAAATTTAAATGAGTGATAGTGTTACTAGAGTGATACTAAAATCACACTCAGAACACACTTGCTAGACTTGCTAAAGATTTAGAATCAGAAATGCTTTAATAATCTCAGGAAGAAATTATTTTGTTACTCCAAATATACAAACAACATTTTAAGTTAAGTTATTTTTTAACAAGGGGGGCAATCACTTTTTCACACAGGGCCATGTAGATTTGGAGTTTTTTTTCTCCCTTAATAACGTAAACCTTCATTTAAAAACTGCATTTTGTGTTCAATTATATTATCTTTGACTAATAGTTTTAATAGTTTTAACGGTTTTTGATGAGCAGAAACATTTAAGTGTGACAAACATGCAAAAGAATAAGAAGGGGGCAAATAGTTTTTCACACCACTGTATATAAATGCAACCAACAACAACTGACCAAATAATATGAGACCAACTATATCGCTCATTTAAAAGAACCAAAGTGCTCTTTCTGCTCTCCTTACAAGAGACAAACTGCTCAGCAACCTTTTTGCAGTTTACCCGGTCCAGCTTGTGTTTATGTACACGGCACACAGCAACACTGTTGAGGCGAGTTTGGGTCATCGTGCTGCGTAGCGTAGCCATGTTTTCAGCCTCCGGAGGCTGCTGAAACTCCTTTCTGACTCTGCTGATGACACAGGCACAACTAGGAGGAGTCGGGCAACTGTTTCGACTCGGTCAAAGAGACCACGGTCCTCTGGGGTCGTTCCTCGAAGAACTGCAACAACTTCAGTACTAGACTGGAAGCTGTACTTCATTCTGAACAATGTAAGCTGAACTTTGAGGATGTCTGGGTTGATTTCTGGGTACTGTTGGACAACAACATGTATTTTTCCAGTTAATAGAACTTGTTCCAGGTGCCTTAACATTGGCATGGGTCTGACAGGACTGTGACTGCTACATTTTGCTTACTTGCAGATAAAACAAAATAAAAAAAAAGTCCTCACAAAAAGCTTTTTCTAAATAATAATAATATAAACAAAAGTATAATAATATAAATATTAGTATAAATAATACTATAAATAATTTAACAATTTACTGTTTTTAAACATTAAAATAATATACACATTAAAATAATATTCTTTATTTCTCGCTTTTTTCTCCTCAACAGATACAAACACAACAGGCAAGTCAGCTAATGAACAAACAATGCTCAAAATATCAAAATCAATAAACCCATAAATACATTGCTTAACATTGTCAATGTGTCCCTCCTCATCAATTTCCCGCTTCTTCATCACAGTTACTTTATGCATCGCCACACACACATAACCGACTTTAGCCAAGTTAGCTACTGAACACTATCCCAATTAGCAACTGCCATTAGTCTAAAAAACGAAATTTAATACAGAAAACATTCGACATGTCAACAAAACATAAACAGAACATCTTCGCAAACATATATCAATCTTATTTAAAAACCTCAAAGCATAAACATTCAAAGTACCTGGAAAACGGAGATGTAAATAATCATAACAACCATAAGTTCCAGCCTCCTCTGCACGAGCTGACCGATAAATCTAACACACCATGAGAGGCAAGACTGACAGGCAGAACAGCCAATCATCAGCCGGTGTCATGTTTGAGAGGGAGGGGAGAGGAGAGGTGAAGCGAGTGTAGACACAGAGCGGCCAGAGAAACGGAGGAGCGAATGTGAAGGGGTTTGTTCAAAACTACGGGAAAACTGTATGAAAAGTGTGTGTGTTGAACCCCCACATCCCCCACGGGTGCGACGCCCCTGCATTCTGCACACTTTACACACTTTACACACATTACACACTTTACACACATTACACACTTTACACACTTTACACACATTACACACTTTACACACTTTACACACATTACACACTTTACACACATTACACACTTTACACACATTACACACTTTACACACATTACACACATTACACACATTACACACTTTACACACATTACACACTTTACACACTTTACACACTTTACACACATTACACACTTTACACACATTACACACATTACACACTTTACACACATTACACACTTTACACACTTTACACACATTACACACTTTACACACTTTACACACATTACACACTT
>CM060123.1:631224-668724 GCA_030522415.1 Channallabes apus
CTTTACACACTTTACACACATTACACACTTTACACACTTTACACACATTACACACTTTACACACATTACACACATTACACACTTTACACACTTTACACACATTACACACTTTACACACTTTACACACATTACACACTTTACACACTTTACACACATTACACACTTTACACACATTACACACATTACACACTTTACACACATTACACACTTTACACACATTACACACTTTACACACTTTACACACATTACACACTTTACACACTTTACACACATTACACACATTACACACTTTACACACTTTACACACATTACACACATTACACACTTTACACACTTTACACACATTACACACATTACACACTTTACACACATTACACACTTTACACACATTACACACATTACACACTTTACACACATTACACACATTACACACTTTACACACTTTACACACATTACACACATTACACACATTACACACTTTACACACATTACACACTTTACACACATCAGACACATTACACACATTACACACTTTACACACTTTACACACATTACACACTTTACACACTTTACACACATTACACACTTTACACACATTACACACTTTACACACATTACACACATTACACACTTTACACACATTACACACTTTACACACATTACACACTTTACACACTTTACACACATTACACACATTACACACTTTACACACATTACACACTTTACACACTTTACACACATTACACACTTTACACACATTACACACTTTACACACTTTACACACATTACACACTTTACACACTTTACACACTTTACACACATTACACACTTTACACACTTTACACACATTACACACTTTACACACATTACACACTTTACACACTTTACACACATTACACACATTACACACTTTACACACATTACACACCTAACACACATTACACACTTTACACACTTTACACACATTACACACTTTACACACTTTACACACATTACACACTTTACACACATTACACACTTTACACACATTACACACTTCACACACATTACACACTTTACACACATTACACACTTTACACACTTTACACACATTACACACATTACACACTTTACACACATTACACACTTTACACACTTTACACACATTACACACTTTACACACTTTACACACTTTACACACATTACACACATTACGCACTTTACGCACTTTACGCACTTTACGCACTTTACACACATTACGCACTTTACACACATTACGCACTTTACACACATTACACACATTACACACTTTACACACATTACACACTTTACACACATTACACACTTTACACACTTTACACACATTACACACTTTACACACTTTACACACTTTACACACATTCCACACATTACACACTTTACACACATTACACACTTTACACACATTACACACATTACACACTTTACACACATTACACACTTTACACACATTACACACATTACACACTTTACACACTTTACACACATTACACACTTTACACACTTTACACACTTTACACACATTACACACTTTACACACTTTACACACCTAACACACATTACACACATTACACACTTTACACACATTACACACTTTACACACATTACACACTTTACACACTTTACACACTTTACACACATTACACACTTTACACACTTTACACACCTAACACACATTACACACATTACACACTTTACACACCTAACACACATTACACACATTACACACTTTACACACTTTACACACATTACACACTTTACACACATTACACACTTTACACACTTTACACACATTACACACATTACACACTTTACACACTTTACACACATTACACACTTTACACACTTTACACACATTACACACTTTACACACATTACACACTTTACACACATTACACACTTTACACACTTTACACACATTACACACTTTACACACATTACACACTTTACACACTTTACACACATTACACACTTTACACACATTACACACTTTACACACATTACACACTTTACACACTTTACACACATTACACACTTTACACACATTACACACATTACACACTTTACACACTTTACACACATTACACACTTTACACACATTACACACTTTACACACATTACACACTTTACACACTTTACACACATTACACACATTACACACATTACACACTTTACACACACTACACACTTTACACACATTACACACTTTACACACTTTACACACATTACACACTTTACACACATTACACACATTACACACTTTACACACATTACACACATTACACACTTTACACACATTACACACATTACACACTTTACACACATTACACACATTACACACATTACACACTTTACACACACTACACACTTTACACACATTACACACATTACACACTTTACACACATTACACACTTTACACACATTACACACTTTACACACATTACACACATTACACAGTTTACACACATTACACACATTACACACATTACACACTTTACACACATTACACACTTTACACACATTACACACTTTACACACACTACACACTTTACACACATTACACACATTACACACTTTACACACTTTACACACATTACACGCTTTACACACATTACACACATTACACACATTACACACTTTACACACATTACACACTTTACACACTTTACACACATTACACACTTTACACACATTACACACTTTGCACACTTTACACACATTACACACTTTACACACATTACACACTTTACACACATTACACACATTACACACTTTACACACATTACACACTTTACACACATTACACACTTTGCACACTTTATACACATTACACACTTTACACACATTACACACTTTACACACATTACACACTTTATACACATTACACACTTTACACACATTACACGCTTTATACACATTACACACATTACACACTTTACACACTTTACACACATCACACACTTTACACACATCACACACTTTATACACATCACACACATTACACACTTTGCACACTTTATACACATTACACACTTTACACACTTTACACACTTTACACACATTACGCACTTTACACACTTTACACACATTACACACTTTACACACATTACACACTTTACACACTTTACACACATTACACACTTTATACACATTACACACTTTACACACATTACACACTTTACACACTTTACACACATTACACACATTACGCACTTTACACACTTTACACACATTACACACTTTACACACATTACACACTTTACACACTTTACACACATTACACACTTTATACACATTACACACTTTACACACATTACACACATTACACACTTTATACACATTACACACTTTACACACATTACACACTTTATACACATTACACACTTTATACACATTATACACATTACATACATTACACACTTTACACACATTACACATATTACAGAAACATATTTTTTCTTATGAATACATTTTTTAGGAAAAATTATTACCCTAGATGTGCCATGAACCATACACAGTAACTTCACTGATTTTGATTTGTAATATAAAAATGACAACAATAGCACATTTTGGGGAAAACATTACAAAAGAACATCTTGGACAAAGAAATTTCGAATTTTCATGTATTTTAGTGAGCGCCCTGTAGAATTTTACATAATGTACATTAATAAATTTTAAAAACATACAATTGCAAAACTGCATGGGGACACCGATGTTACTGCACGTCACCATTTATAACATCTGTTTCATAATAAAAACATCAGCAAGACAGAACACTGTAATCAGCTCTGTAATCAGTCTTCCTATACTTACATATAGATGCACGTTATATTTAAAAGATGAAAAAAGTTAGAATGTTAAATCTAATAATAATCTACTGATCTTTAATGTAATAAGTGATATTATTATTATTATTATTATTATTATTATTATTATTATTATTATTATTATTATAATTATTATTATTATTTGAGGTTGAAGTCCACGTACATGTCTGTATGTCTACCTTACAAACCGGATTCCAGAAAAGTTGGGACACTAAACAAATTGTGAATAAAAACTGAATGCAATGATGTGGAGATGGCAAATGTCAATATTTTATTCAGAATAGAACATAGATGACAGATCAAAAATTTAATCCGAGAAAATGTATAATTTTAAAGGAAAAATATGTTGATTCCAAATTTCACGGTGTCAACAAATCCCAAAAAAGTTGGGACAAGTAGCAATAAGAGGCTGGAAAAAGTAAATTTGAGCATAACGAAGAGCTGGACGACCAAGTAACAGTAATTAGGTTAATTGGCAACATGATTGGGTATAAAAAGAGCTTCTCTGTTTTCATTGGGCCAGGGATCATTTAAAATGGAGTGTGGCAAAATGGAAGACTGTTCTGTGGTCAGACGAGTCACGATTCGAAGTTCTTGTTGGAAATGTGGGACGCCATGTCATCCGGACCAAAGAGGACAAGGACGACCCAATTTGTTATCAACGCTCAGTTCAGAAGCCTGCATCTCTGATGGTATGGGGTTGCATGAGTGCGTGTGGCATGGGCAGCTAGCATGTCTGGAAAGGCACCATCAATGCAGAACAATATATTCAGGTTCTAGAACAACATCTAGTCATCTCTTTCAGGGAAGACCCTGCATTTTTCAACAAGATAATGCCAGACCACATTCTGCATCAATCACAACATCATGGCTGCGTAGGAGAAGGATCCGGGTACTGAAATGGCCAGTCTGCAGTCCAGATCTTTCCCCTATAGAGAACATTTGGCACATCATAAAGAGGAAGCTGCGACAAAGAAGGCCCAAGACGATTGAACAGTTAGAGGCCTGTATTAGACAAGAATGGGAGAGCATTCCTATTTCTAAACTTGAGAAACTGGTCTCCTCGGTCCCCAGACGTCTGTTGAGTGTTGTAAGAAGAAGGGGAGATGCCACAAAGTGGTGAAAATGGCCTTGTCCCAACTTTTTTGGGATTTGTTGACACCATGACACATTTTGATTCACCATATTTTCCCCTTAAAATGATACATTTTCTCAGTTTAAACTTTTGTTCCGTGATTTATGTTCTATTCTGAATAAAATATTGACATTTGCCATCTCCACATCATTGCATTCAGTTTTTATTCACAATTTGTTTAGTGTCCCAACTTTTCTGGAATCCGGTTTGTATTAATACAAAGAAATCACATTCTATAAGGTTGAGTATCTGACGCCTTGTTTATATTAAGCAGTGTTGGGTGTAATGCGTTATAAAGTAGCTGCAAAGTAGCCTTAGAGTACTTGGATTACTTTTTTGATGTAACGAGTAATCTAACGCATTAGGTCCGTCATTTAAGTACTCAGTTTTTTAGTTATATTTTCAAAAATTTAATCTGTAATTCAGAAAATTTGTCATCTGTGAGCCAGACAGCAGTGATTCCGTTAGTGTGTGTGTGTGTGTGTGTGTGTGTGTGTGTGTGTGAAAGTCGTCCTATAAAATGTAATTAATTACTTTAAAAAGTACCGTTCCCCAACTGACACTAAGTTGTCCTTCTTTGGTGCTCAGACAAATACACTCCCTGTTCGGTAATCGGAGAGAGAATCACAGATGAGAAATGGAAAAAGTCGATCAGATAAAGATGAAGTTTTGTCTTAAAACGACTCCAGCGTGTTAAAATTCACTTATACCACTTCAGCGCTGTTATTTCAGACAAAGTGAAAATATGAACTAATCCCAGTCAAAATATTCACTTTATCTTTTCTAATTAATATCTATTGCTGCAGGTGTTTGTTTACATTGAGACAGTAGCGCATTAGTAGATTATTATACAGTAGATTATTAAATCCAGCACATAACTGTTCATAACATCACTTTTACTGCACATTTAGATTTAAACTGATGCTGCAGATTAAACTACAGACAGAAGATCTAAGGACTGCAGGAGATTCAGGAAATTACAGACAGACAGACATTTTTGATGCTAAATCTGACTGAACAGACAGACAGAACTTTTTCTGAGTCTCTGCACAAATGACAAAAAAGAAAGCTAAGTATATTAAATCCAAGCACATTTAAATGTACTTGCAGCCAGACTAATGACTAGTATACTTGAAGTTTGTACTAAGTGTATTTAAGTTGTAATTAAATTGTACAAAAGCACAATTTTAAGTGTATTAAGTATACTTTTATGTGCTAAATTGAGACAACTTTAAGTATACTTAGTACACCTAAAGTATATGGCTGTGTGTGTACTAACGTACATACCTGACAGTAATTAATACAATTTAAGTATATATTTAATGTATTATAAGTACATTACAGCTATTTCTACTGTATTACAAATACATGATTAATATACTATGAGTATATTCTTATTGCAGCAGTAGCTGTTATACTTCTGGACAATTACAAATACTAATAAAGTACACTTTGTGGTTAATACAAATATACTTTATTGTATCATACAGTACACAACCTTCTATACTACTGTATTGCAAATTCCTTCTATAAAAAGTATTACTACGGTGTTACCAGTACACTAAAGGTGTTTAGGCTAATTTACAAATGCTAAATGCATTTTCTACACTATAACATGTTTTTGAAACACATTACATCAGTAATTATGAAGGAGATTTTATTCATGACTTCAACAGATTTAATTTGCACAAGGTTACAAAAAAACACTACTATAGTTTCTTTGTGTTCAACAAAACGTGTTCACAAACACACAAACTAAAATATAACCTGGTGTGTGAACACAGACAGACATTAGTATTAGACTCTACAGGTACAGTATTAGTTTAAACCTGGTGTGTTGATTCTGTTACACAGAGACTGAAAACAGGCCGAGAGCTACAGAGCCATTATACCACAAGCAAAGTACATAACACATTAACAACAACACATTAGACAATATATTCTACAGCTTAAAGTGTGTATTACAAATTACCTAACAAAAAACATTAAATTTTTCTTTTGCTGATGAAAATAAAATAATGCATGCAAGAACGAGTTTGCGAGTTGCGCGCGGGAGAGAGAGATTCAGCGTGCAAAAACGAGTCAAAAAGCGCACACGCACAAGAGAGTAGTGCACTAAATATAAATAAATATAAATAAGTACACTTAACTTTAACTGATAATATACTGAGACTACCGTATATTAAAAATTGTATTCTAATGTATACTTTCTGTACATTTGTACAATGATTATTTTGAGCATATTTTTTTTAATATACCAAAAATACATTGAAAAACAAGTTTAAATACGTATACTTTGGAAATTAGACGAACCTTTCACTCAAAGTATATTTTCCAATAAAATATTTTTGGAAAGTGTACTACAATACAATTATTTATAAGTATATTTAAAGATTAAGTCCAAAATTTGGTAAAAGCAGAATGTTAGTATACTTTTTATATATTAACTGATGGCACAACTTTTTGTTAGTATAGTTGTACAATGTATTATCGAGGATTTCAATATATTTGTAATACACTAAAGTGTATTTTTTTTCACTGGGGTGGTGTCTCGTCCTCCAGTGTATGAAATGAAAAGTTATCATAGAAAGAGCAAGTTCTGACCAACATGCTGACAAAGCCCTTCTTTTATATATATATATATATATACAGTGGCTTGGCAAAAGTATTCGGCCCCTTGAACTTTTCCACATTTTGTCACATTACAGCCACAAACATGAATCAATTTTATTGGAATTCCACGTGAAAGACCAATACAAAGTGGTGTACACGTGAGAAGTGGAACGAAAATCATACATGATTCCAAACATTTTTTACAAATAAATAACTGAAAAGTGGGGTGTGCGTAATTATTCATCCCCCTGAGTCAATACTTTGTTGAACCACCTTTTGCTGTAATTCCAGCTGCCAGTCTTTTAGGGTATGTCTCTACCAGCTTTGCACATCTAGAGACTGAAATCCTCGCCCATTCTTCTTTACAAAACAGCTCCAGCTCAGTCAGATTAGATGGACAGCGTTTATGAACAGCAGTTTTCAGATCTTGCCACAGATTCTCGATTGGATTTAGATCTGGACTTTGACTGGGCCATTCTAACACATGGATATGTTTTGTTTTAAACCATTCCATTGTTGCCCTGGCTTTATGTTTAGGGTCGTTGTCCTGCTGGAAGGTGAACCTCCGCCCCAGTCTCAAGTCTTTTGCAGACTCCAAGAGGTTTTCTTCCAAGATTACCCTGTATTTGGCTCCATCCATCTTCCCATCAACTCTGACCAGCTTCCTTGTCCCTGCTGAAGAGAAGCACCCCAGAGCATGATGCTGCCACCACCATATTTGACAGTGGGGATGGTGTGTTCAGAGTGATGTGCAGTGGTAGTTTTCCGCCACACATAGCGTTTTGCATTTTGGCCAAAAAGTTCCATTTTGGTCTCATCTGACCAGAGCACCTTCTTCCACATGTTTGCTGTACAAACGGGACTTCTTATGACAACAGACCGCAAAGGATGATGGTCACGCTGATGGGAATTGTAGCTCCCGCTACCTCCCGTTCGCTCCATTCGCCTGAGCAAACTTTTCTCAGAAGACCTATAGTTTTATCGAGTCATTTCGGTTTCTCTCTGAAAAGAAACGAGAAAGGAAAAAAAAATCCTGTTTCTGTCTGAATAAGTGAGTGAATGAGGTGAGTCTCTCAAATACTCATTCAGCACATGGACCAGCTGCAGTAAGTAGGCTGCTATTTTTATTTTTCTGAGTTTTCAAGAATACTAAATTTAAACTTTATTTTTTTTAATATGGTTTAATAATTTTTTGTTATTAAAATTGAAAAATGTAAGTTTGTGTTTCAAAGTTTACAGAGAGACGGTTAATTTGTCTGCATTTGATATGTTCAGTGTTCATGTAAACTGTTTAATAAACACTTCTGGCACTTTTTTCGAGTCTCTTCATTAGTTTAGTTTTTCCTGTAAATGATTCAATAAATACTGTAGCGTGCCATTCATACCGCGGTATTACCGTACCATCAAGTTTTCATACCGTTACATCCCTAGTATTTAGTCATCAGCACTCATCAGGCAATGTCTATGGGCAACTGACGACACTCAGACCAAAGGGGGCTGAATAATTATGCACACCCCACTTTGCAGTTATTTATTTGTAAAAAATGTTTGGAATCATGTATGATTTTCGTTCCACTTCTCGCGTGTACACCACTTTGTATTGGTCTTTCACGTGGAATTCCAATAAAATTGATTCATGTTTGTGGCTGTAATGTGACAAAATGTGGAAAAGTTCAAGGGGGACGAATACTTTTGCAAGCCACTGTGTATGTATATAAATATATACACACACACACACACACACACACACACACATATATATGTGTGTGTGTGTGAACTGCCAGAG
Organism: Channallabes apus; assembly: GCA_030522415.1. Lineage (NCBI taxonomy): Eukaryota > Metazoa > Chordata > Actinopteri > Siluriformes > Clariidae > Channallabes > Channallabes apus. Next base: position 640,605 of record CM060123.1, read on the forward strand.
AATTTTCCATGAAGATAAACTGATACTGCAGGAACAACAGGACTCATTGTTTGCAAGTTCTGTGTAAAGATTACCACACACACACACACACACACACACACACACACACACACACACACACACACACGTTGCAGTCTCACTTTCACATCCACACATGGTTGGGTGCTTTCATTCCTGCCTCCCTGCAGCTCACACACAAACACGCTCAGACACGTGAACACTCCAGCTGCATTTCCACATCACGGCCTGAAACCCTTACTATAAAGGAAAGTCATTTTTTTCTCTTAAACAGTTTTCCCCAGGATCGTCACACCTGTAGCGGATGAGCTCAGACATGTTTCTTTGCTTTTGAAATAATGCCGATAATAAGTAATGGAGATGAGCGACCTCCAGATTAGAACTGTGCACTAAATCTGCATGCCAGCCATCACAGCCAATCACAGAGCTAGGAGATAAAAAGAACAAGGGAGAATGGGCGTGGCTCCAGGCTCTTACTGGGATGCAGAGATGTAATGAACAAGTCGATTCAGGAGTGAGAAAATCATTCATAAATAGTAAATTCTGTATCTGTTGACCTGTGCCATTTTCATTTTCCTTATATGGTCACAGCTTCATGTCCTCATCACCTCCAAATATTTCTGTTGCTGTACTCCACCTGTCACTTGTTTCCCCAACTTTCCATATTTGGTCGCAGCTTCCTGTTCTCACTCTGTTTGCTAATAGGTTCAGTACATGTTTAAGGCCTTTTCCTTTGACAGTGCGATGGTTAGCCATGTATCACAACAATTAACTGCAGATTTCCAGAATTAAGCAATGTCCTGTTACACAACACACACACATTAGAGCATCACTACCACCTGTGATTTGGAACACCCGAGTCCGTACTCGTAGAGCCGACACACAAGTGTTCCTGATTATTGAATCACTGTTGAATCGTTAGTTTTGAAAAGTAAATACTACTGAATTTATTATGCTGAAATATTTGACTTTAAAAAGCAACATCTTTCAATTTTTGTGCTCTGAATGTCATGAAACTCAATAGATTCAAATCTACATTTAATTTAATAATGAAATTCAAGCTTGGAAATTCAAGGAGTAAAATTCAATACAGGAAAAGCAAACGAGTCAGAACGGACTCCATCCGTCAGTCACATGACCCAGGGAAGAGGCAAATGACGTCTAGCTGGAAGACAGAACAGACCTGCAGGAGAAAGTGCTTCACCGTGATGGTGGAGGGCGGAGTCAGTTCATCATAAATTTGATATATGTGATATTTATGTAGATTCTTTTCTTGGAAAGTAAGTGTAGTAAATATACAGATAATATGTGGGAAGGATGTAGACCTACAGTTATGGTTAAAATCCTGCATATTCATACAGTATTTGGGAACAATAGTTAATTCTAGAACTGACCAGATGTGTTATAGCATTAAACATTTCCACAAAGCCTTTTTAATTCTGTATTTCAGACACATCCATTCACATACCAGTTAAAACAAACACCTGTTATATCACAGATGCAACCGTTTCACTATCCACATTTAGCACAAAATTCATAAATGGGATCACCGGCTCCCAATAGTTAATAACATTTATCAAGAAGATTATCTTTATAAAACAGCAGCTACATTATTTGAACTCCATTTGAAGTACAGTATGAACAAACAGTCGGAAATATTACTCTTTGTTCAAACGTTTCACAACATTGAACTGCAGCAGTGTAAATGTCACACTTAAAGGCCTGGGATGCAGCACTTACTGTAGATGGAGATGTACAGCCTATTATTGTTGCAATCTGTGCATTGATGAGGGGGTTCGTATATTTGGGACACACCACTGGAGTGGACAGAAACAGGCATTCCACTGTCAATCAGTAGGTAGTTCAGAACCTTAATAACAGAAAAAGTGCTGACTACGTTAATTGAACAGCACATGTAATGATAATCTAACACAAATTTTGTAATGAAGGTATGTCGATGTTTTGGCGTTTGTCCTCTGCACACCACACACACCACACACACCACCACACTGAATCTGAAATCAAACACTCACGATGCCAGTGAAGTCAAACGAAGAGTGTGACATTAAACATTCAGGAATTACAGACATATTCATACACACGTCCATTTTGGGGGTTCATAAATACTGTAATGGAGGAAAAAAACATAAGTAAACTTAAGGACCGCCTTTAATACTTGTATGAAAATCCTTTGCAGTCAATAACTGCCTGAAGTCTGAAGGAGTTCCTTCTAAAAACAAAGCAGTATTAAAAGTTTTAGGCACATGAGCAGTAGATTCACTATTCATGGCTACATTTATGACCTTTCACACCTGCTGTTTTCATCACTTTACAAGGAATTAAAAGATTTGTCCGGATGTGTAGGGACGTGAAGATCATGTACACAGATTTGAGGTTCACAATTCACATCAGAATATTTTTTTCTGTTAATTAACTCAAGCAGCCAATTTTAATTAACACAACTCTTCACCCAGACCTGAACTAATAGGTGACCTCACCTGTATGCTGTCCTAATACTTTTGCCCACCACTGTGTATCTCTCTCTCTCTCTCATGTGTGTGTGTGTAATAAACATCAGCCTGTGTCATGTTAGCTAGCCCGACTAAACTTCTTTTTATCACAGTAAAATGATTAGAATATCTGACAGTATATAATTAATGTAACACACTGCAGGTGCTCTGACCGGGACGCCACCATCACGGTGAAGCACGTTCTCCTGCAGGTCTGTTCGGTCTTCTAGATAGACGTCATTCGAAGACGTCCACTTTCCTGGGTCACGTGATTGACGGATGGAGTCCATTCTGGCTCGATTGCTTTTCCTGTATTGATTTTTTTTTTTAATTGCTTGAATTTCCAAGCTAGAGACCTGCGCAGGACGGATTCTTCAGTCCCACTCCCGCAAGATTCTGTCCCGTTCCCGCCCGCTCCCACAAAAATATATATTATTTTCTCCCGCAAAATCCCGCAGGTAAACATACTGTAGAAATCGGTTTATTTTTACTGCTTCTTCCCGCAACTCCGTTATTTGTGTCAGTTGCTTCCCTTTTGAGTATATATATATATAAAAGAAACAGAAAATAAATATGTTTCGTTTTATTTGAGTTTGATTAAATGAAATGATGAACATGGACACGAACGAGGAGCTTTTCAGAACATAGAAATACAATCAGAACTGTTAGAAACCGGCTAATAATGTTGCAATGAAGCAAAATAATAATAAACGTTAATTTCTCAAGTGGTGAAACAGAAAAGCATTTGGCCGAATACTGCTTCAGAACTTTAGGCTTTTTTACCTTCAGCAACGTCCAAACACTGAACATAAGTTATTCTTATTTCTCAATAAATAAAAATGAGTTCCGACCTTGCGCCTTTAATTAATTTTAAGATAATTCCATTTTGCGGGAGTCCCGCGATTCATTTTATTTTTCTATTTCAGAATATTAAATTAAATGTAGATTAAAAGACTTTGAGATTTCACAGCTTGAAATGAACTATTGAGAATTTCATGACATTCAGAGCACAAAAATTCAAAAATGTTGCTTTTTAAAGTCAAATATTTCAGCATAATGAATTCAGTAGTATTTATATTTCAAAACTAACGATTCAACTGTGATTACATTTCAAAATATGTTTTTCAAAGGCTGATATAATGCAAATAATAATGATGCTAATTTGCTTCTATATGATTACAGCATCATTTACCAGATGCCGATCTGAACCTTCCTGCAGGCCCAAAGTTCAACATCTACATGCAAAACTCTTCGTGTGTGTGTGTGTGTGTGTGTGTGTGTGTGTTTGCTGTAAACATGTTTACTGTATCTATTCCTAATGTTGTACTCTCAGCCTAATACAGATGCAATCTGTGAAACTCCAGTGCTAAGATTAAGCTGGTGCACCATGTAGTGAATACATACAGCAAAACTGGGAATTTCATTTCGCCTTATAAGTAAATCTTTTTTATATATAAATAAATAAAAAAGAATTGGGGCAAATACCAGCCCATAAATTAGCGGCTGCAGCATATTGGTTAATGTTCTACAATGACCCTCGGCTGGCCCAGTCACATCCCTCACTCCCCTCCAGACCTCCAGACCTCCAGACCTCCAGACCTCCAGACCTCCAGACCTTCTCCTCTGTCTGTCCTGTGTGTCTGGTGAAACAGCGTGGGAGTGACGAGAGCCGAGAGACAGAGTGAACAGGACGAGCTGAAAAATCTAAACAAGTAGTAGACTCGCAGGGAGGTGGTGTGTGTGTGTGTGTGTGTGTGTGTGAGAGAGAGAGAGAGAGACTTGACATGATGAGCATAATGATAAATTCAATGTCAGCTATAATATACAGTGGCCGAGAAGTGCAAAACAAAATAACATAATCGAAAACAAAATAGCAAATTCAAAAACATAATAACAAAATTATGCTTTTATAGTTTTTGAATTTGTTATTTGTTTTGCATTTCTCGGCCAGCGTTATGATGAGCTAAGGTAATCGTAACACTGTTATAAAGTGAGACGGTCACCTGATGCCGGAGGTCCGTCGGTCAGAGGTAAGTAGTGCAACATAGCGTCCGTGTATTATTTCTGTAGCTAACATACTTCCCTACTGCAGCCATAACTTCCCCTGAATAACATTAACAAGCTAACGTCGCGCTGGCTAAGCCCATGTTTTTAAGGTCACGGCCGGTCGTATAAGCATTTCACTCTGTTCCTCTCTGAACATTTATATAAAACAATAAGGTGAGCTGTTAACTCTGTAAACTCTATCCAATATTCATCATCAATATTTATATCATATGAATAATATGGAACTTTAGCACTGACCTACTTACTACTTATACTAACATTTTCTTTGACAGTTAGTAGCACTTGTATTGAATCCAGAGACTTCGTCCTCCAGAGCCAGTTCTGATCACCAGCAAGTCAGTCCATAGCCAGTGAGTACACTGGTCCACTCATACTGGTCCATTCTCACTGACATCACACTGGTCCACTCATACTGGTCCATTCTCACTGACATCACACTGGTCCACTCATACTGGTCCATTCTCACTGACATCACACTGGTCCACTCATACTGGTCCATTCTCACTGGCATCACACTGGTCCACTCATACTGGTCCATTCTCACTGACATCACACTGGTCCACTCATACTGGTCCGTTCTCACTGACATCACACTGGTCCACTCATACTGGTCCATTCTCACTGACATCACACTGGTCCACGTGTAGTGTACGGGGGTCTGTCCTATAGCATATAGCATATATATATGAGTGAAGTGCACACACTACTGAGGCTTCCTAGCTCTAAAGCAGACTCTGTCATGTATTTAAACCCTTTCATGCATAAATTATTGTAAAAAAAACAAAAAAACAACAACAACAACAGTTGAAATGGTTACGCGAGGACTCCAGAGTGTCTGTCAACAAAAATGATGAAAATTGTCTCATTTAAAATATCTGACACTGATGATGCAAATGAAAGAAGATTTTTAATTAAATGTTTAAATATATCTCAAATCTTTATCTGGACGATCTAATGTGTGTGGTTTAGGACTAGGAGAGCTTCACCAGGCAGCTGATGCTGAGCAAGAACATGTTTTTCTTTTCTATGCTTTTTCTGGAACAAAGTGTTAAAAACCACGTGAAATTTCTTAAAATGTGCTTAAAGATTTTTCGATACAGAGGCTAGCACATGCACATGCTAACATCAGCGCTTTGGCTAACTGAGGAAATAATGGACTGAAGTTTTCCACAGATGAAGTTAATTAACTGCTGAAAGATGTGGATCATTCTGATTGGCTAAGCTTCTTCACTGCTTGTGTATGACAGGTGCCATATACTTTGTGAGGTAACAGATTTATAAATAAGATTCCCAGCAGAGACGTTTTTTAGAAACAGGAAATGCAGCACAAAGTCCAGCGCAGCCGAGACTAAAGCCGTGATTAGCACAGGGTGAAACTGGGTGTGTTTCATTACTGATGGGAAAACTGAACGAGATACACTAGTGTGTGTGTGGGGGGGGGACTGGGGGGGGCGGGACATGAGGCCACATGACTTTAAGTTTCAGTATCTGTGCAGGTTATGTGAGACGGGTTCACTGGGTGAAGGTTTCTTTTTGGATCTAATATATCAAACATGTAGCCCCACCCACAAAAAGCCCCCACATATTTATGTACATTAATGTATATATTATATATATTTATAACATGGAGTGCAGATTATGGAGCAGAATGAAGATTTGAGTGTTTTATTTTATAGAAAAGGCTTTAAGTCTGACGTTAGCATTAGTGCTAGCAGTATAAACTGACGTGTGAATCTCAGTAAAGTCTGATCTAACGTGGACTGTAAATGTCATGTTAGCATGATTAGCACGAAGGTCAATGGTTCTAAAATTATCTAAAAATATCTCAAATTAAATTAAGAAAATTACAAGCCATTTGAGCCATGTGTGTGTGTGTGTGTGTGTGTGTGTGTGTGTGTGGGTGCGTGCATGTGTGTGTGCCAGGTAAACCGTATCTCTAAAACACTCCTTTTATTACTCATTTTTATCACATTTACTATAGCAACATCAAACAAATACACACACTTTCATACACAGAGCACGATGACAAAATACACAGCATAAATAATATGCAAATAAACATCAAACAAGCAAGCGAATAATAAATACACTGATTGAACGTCCAAGTGTATTATTATATTTTTTACTTTTTATGTATTACTAATATAAACTACATCATCTATATACATATTAATCCTTAACTATACCTTAATAATAAAATTATTTTATTTTCATCATTCATTCATTTTCTATACCGCTTAATCCTGTGTTCAGGGTCGCGGGGGACCTGGAGCCTATCCCAGGAGACTTCGGGCACTAGGCGGGGTACACCCTGGACAGGGTGCCAATCCATCGCAGGGCACACACACATACACACTCACACACCCAATCACACACTACGGGCAATTTAGGAACACCAATTAGCCTAATCTGCATATCTTTGGACTGTGGGAGGAAACCGGAGTACCCGGAGGAAACCCACCAAGCACGGGGAGAACATGCAAACTCCATGCACACAGAGACAGGAATCGAGCCTGGCCGGGGAAACGAACCCAGACCCTGGAGGTGCAAGGCGACAGTGCTAACCACTACACCACCGCGCCGCCTATTATTTTATTTTATATATTATAAAATTATATTTATAATCAGTATGAATATGCAATGTAATGTAATGTACATTACTTTTATTTAAAAGTCTCTTTTATTAAATATATGTATGTTTAATCTATAGTAGTTATAAATAGGTATAGTAGTTATATCTGTGTATAGGTGTAATTAATGTATGTGGTCACACACACACACACACACACACCTCCCTTTACTTCCTATGTAAGTAACTACTGTTTCACATTTAAGGATTTTAGGGCTGTTTGGGTTCAAAGGTTGTGACTGAGATGACAATAAACAAGCCGCTCCTGTTTACTCTAAAAATCATAAAATGTACAGCGTGACATCAGCAGCCTGAGGTTTAATTACACAGTGCAGGATTCAGGAGAAGGGTTAACTCACACACTCACACACTCACACACATACACGCAAAAGTTCAGCTGCCTTTGTAACTGAAACTGCAAACATGACATCATGTGAAAGCAGTAACACCATGAATATATGTATATACCAAATATAAAAATAAAAGGTGTCACATGATACAGTGACAAAAATTGGAACACAAATACACTTCGTCCGTGAGGTTTATACATGAAACACACATGAAGCTGGTGTGAGTTTTTGCTAAGGACACGTCCTGAGCCCTGCGCTGTCCAGTCCAAAGTTCCACTAATAACTCCTTACTGGAATTGAGCTTTTATGATTATAATACACAGACACACACAAACACACACAAACACACACACACACACATCAAGTGAGAAAGAAACACATTGTGGGATTGTGTGTACATTTATTTTTAGAAAAATGATTTAAAATAATAGTATTATTTTAAAATTTATTATGAAATAAATATTATTAATTTAATATCCTGTGATTATGTGATGTGAAACTCAAAGAACAATGTGGTATAAAAACTGGAACACACACACACACACACACACAAACAAAATGCAGGAATATTATTTCATTAGCCCTCAACTCTATGTTCTATAAATACATATATGTTTAGCATTTGTTAAAGTAATAAATAAATAAATAAATAAATTGGCCCCTGATCAGGGTTGCATCACTTTGCTTGTGTTACTTGACCTTAGTGCAGCTTTTTAACGATTTAAATGGTGATTGCCTGTTCTCAAGTGGAGTTTGATGTTCCACAGGGTTTGGTTTTAGGCCCATGCTATTTTCTCTTTTCACTTCTGGGCAACATCTTTAGTAAGCATGGGATTAGTTTCCACTGTTATGCTGATGACACACAGTTATATGTCTCAGCAATGCCAGATGGGCAGCATGGTGGCTTAGTGGATAGCACTGTCGATTGCAATGTCAGGACTGTGTGCATGGTTTCCCCATGCTTGGTGGGTTTCCCGCCGGGCTCTCCGGTTTCCTTACACAGTTACACATAGAGATTAATCTACGGTCACCATTGATCTCGGTGTGATTATAGATTCCAGTCTTTCATGTGAAGCACAAGTAGATAATATTATTCAGAAATATTGCAAAGATAAGAAATATATTGTGACTAAACGAAACAGAAAAACTAGTTCCTGCTTTTATCACTTCTAGGTTGGACTATTGTAATGCCTTACTGTCTGGTTGTTCTGTTAGGTGCATAAACAAGCTTCAGTTAGTCCAGAATGCAGCAGTGAGAGTCCTCACTACAGAAGATATGAGCACATCACCCCTATCCTATCTTCACTACAGTTAACAGCAACTTGTATATATTGTTCATCCACTGTAAATTTATAATTATAGTCACTTGCAATCTGTATACTATGATCATATAATATCCTGTACATTATGTTGATATCTATTTGCAAATTCCTGCCTACAGTTAATAGCAACCTGTACATACGGTTCATCCATTGTAAATTTATAAGTATAGTTACTAGTAATCTGGGCCCGGTTTCTCGATAACGCACACTATTCGCGCGCTAAGAAGACTCTTAAGATATATCTTACGTTAAGTGATAACTTTTCTAAGAGTATTTCTCGAACTGTCTCTTAGGAGTCTTCTTAAGTCGCTGCCTCTTAAGTCCGACGTTACGCGGCGCTGTCTACAGTGAAGGTCCTCAATTAGCGGACATCGGTGGCTCAGGAATCGATTTTTCACTCCTTTTGCATGACAGTGTTAAGAACGACGGCACTTTCTATGCAAATTAAACATTGCAGTAAATTATTTTAATAGAGTTTATTTCGACATGGGTTAACTTAACAATAACATGCCATAATAGACAAATATATAAATTAATATTCATTAATTAATTAATTAATATCGCTAATATTTTCATGTAACATGTGGCCGTGAAACGAACCGGGTATCCAATCATAGTTGATGGACAAACAGCTGATACACTCTTCACCAGCTTCAGAAACAATGTGAAGTGTCAGTTGTTGGGGTTGTATAGCACACTTATGGAATGAATACGATGAGATGACAGAGTGGAGGTTTAATACCCCTATCTCACCTACGCGGGGCCGTAAGTGCGGTTCATTATGATTCGGCGCGAGTTTTGGTGCCGTTATTACGTTTCCATTTTACCACGCAAAAAAAATAAACATGTTTAACATGTGGAAGCTTGCGGACCTTGCAGATCTTCACGGACCGTCGGGCGGCCACTCGAGGCGGATCACGATGCCTAATACCCCTCTCTCACCTGTGTGGTGCCTAATACCCCTCTCTCACCTGTGTGGTGCCTAATACCCCTCTCTCACCTGTGTGGTGCCTAATACCCCTCTCTCACCTGTGTGGTGCCTAATACCCCTCTCTCACCTGTGTGGTGCCTAATACCCCTCTCTCACCTGTGTGGTGCCTAATACCCCTCTCTCACCTGTGTGGCCTGACTCATCTCCGTGAGCTGCCGCGATTGCCCACGACGTTCCTTTAACGTTCCGCGAAGTTCTGCAAAGTCTGCAAGCTTCCGCGAGGACCAGCAAAAAATTAAACGCTGGATTTTTCACGCGGAAAGATGGAAACGTAATCACAGCGCAAAAACTCGGGGTGAATCATGATCAAGCCTACGGCCACAGCGCGAGCCCGTGCAGGTGAGATAGGGGTATAACACACCGCATCTCACACCGAGTCAAACCGCATAAGTGAATACTGTAGGGGTATTAAACATTACAATCACCCAGAAACATGAATGGATGCGGGGTTTGAATCTCCCAATGTTATTTTCTCATTTAACAAAATCAAATTTCATAAAAATAAAACGTGTCAAAAGAAAAACCCATAAAGTTATGGATAATGGCTAATGATCAATGAAACATATTTTAAACAGAAAGCAGCGAGCAGCTGGACATCGGGACGGGGAGTGTACAGTAAGTACGACGCGTTGGCCTGGCACGCGCAGGTCTGAGCAGCTCAAGAAGCTCCATAATCTGTTGCCTTGGAAAGCAAAACTTTTATTTAAATATTTTTAAAATAACGACCGCGGGGAAAATATGAAAAGGGCTGAAGTTTTGTCTAAAGGAAACATGTACATGACCCACACGGCTCCACGGACCGCGCCGTCTTCAGTTTAACACAACACCACGCTGTATCGCTGCCTAATTGTTCGCCACCTGTTTAATATTAATTGTGATTGGCAATTTTAAGTCACATTATGAAATAGGCTAATTAAAAGTCACTCTATTAGTTCTGATATCAAATAAAATAACATTCTTAAACAGGCCTACAATATATTCCATAGTTAATACGACTTTGATAACGTGCCATAATGTGTTTACACACACCGCTGGTTTATAAAGACTGCTGCTCAGTGGCGGCGACTAGTGTCTCGAGCTGAAACTACACTAAGAATGAGTTAAGGTTGGTCCAGACCAACCTTACGAACATGTGACTTAGCTAAGAGATACTTAACGTAAGAACGTTTCGGGAAATGCGCCATAAAGTTAAGAGAGAGGTTAAGGTACAACTTAAGAACTACTTAGCGATAAGAAGCTTTCGAGAAACCGGGCCCAGTATATTATGCTCACATAATATCTTTCTTTAATAGTTACCCATAGCTTCTCCCTGCACATATCCATTTTTAAAACTTATATCTTTATCCTGCACTTTCTGCTAATTGCACTTCTGGTTAGACCTAAACTGCATTTCATTGCCTTGTACTTGTACATGTGTAATGACAATAAAGTTGAATCTAATCTAATCTAATTTACATTTACATTTAGGCATTTGGCAGATGCTCTTATCCAGAGCGACTTACAAAAAGTGCTTTAAAGTTTACTAGGTTAATAACTAAGGGCCATTAGTACAACACAACTGGGAAGAGGGAAGTTTTTTTTTTTTGGGGGGGGGGGGGGTTAGTCCAAGTACTGGAGAAACAGATGCGTCTTGAGTCGTCATTTAAAGATAGTCAAAGTCTCTGCTGCACGGACATCTAGAGGAAGTTCGTTCCACCACCCTAGGTGCCAGAACAGAAAAGAGCCTGGATGAATGTCGCCCTCGATCCCTGAGAGATGGTGGGATGAGGCGAGCAGTGCTGGAGGATCGGAGGAAACGTGGTGCAGTGCGTGGTGTGATTAGAGCAGAGGGGTAAGTGGGTGCTGGGCCATTTTTAGCTTTGTAGGCAAGCATCAGCGTTTTGAATTTGATGCAGCAGCTACAGGAAGCCAGTGCAGGGAGCGGAGGAATGGAGTGGTGTGGGAGAACATGGGGAGGATAAAAACGAGACGTGCTGCTGCATTCTGGATCAGTTGCAGAGGACGAATCGTGGACAGAGGCAGACCTGCCAGGAGTGAGTTGCAGTAGTCCAGTCTTGAAATAACAAGGGACTGAACAAGCACCTGAGTAGCCTGTGAAGAAAGAAATGGGCGAATTCTTCTGATATTGTAAAGAAGAAATCTACAAGAGCGAGTAAGGTTAGCGATGTGTGGGGAAAATGACAGATGATTGTCCACGGTTACCCCAAGATTGCGGGCAGTGGCTGAAGGAGTGATTTGGTTGTTGTCCAAGGGATATCACAAGGTCTTGACCTGGGGATGAGTCACAAGGGATGAACAACAGTTCAGTTTTACTCAGATTGAGCTTTAGCTGATGTACAGCCATCCAGGATGAGATGTTTGCCAGACATACTGAGATCCGGGTGGAAAGTTGGGTGTCATCTGCATAACAATGCTATGAAAATCCATGCGATAATATGACTTTACCAAGAGACCGGGTATAGAGGGAGAACAGAAGAGGACCAAGTACTGAGCCCTGTGGGACACCAGTAGAGAGTCTACATGGGGCAGATGTAGATCCCCTCCATGTTACCTCATATGACCTATCTTCACTACATTGGCTCCCTGTGAAATTTCACATCGTTTTTAAAATACTACTCTTGACATATAAGGCATTAAATGGTCTCGCCACGCAGTATCTGAGCGAACTGCTAGTGTCTTACAATCTGCCACGCCTACTTCGATGAAAGGATGCAGGCTCCTTCACAGTACTGCGTATTATTAAAACTACAGCTGGGGGCAGAGCTTTTTGTTACGAATCTCCAAAATTATGGAATAGTCTTCCAAATAGTGTTCGGGACTCAGACACAGTCTCAATGTTTAAGTCTAGGCTCAAAACCTATTTATTTAGCCAAGCATTTTTATAAATAGATTTGCCATAAGGTAAAGGAGCAGATCTGGGGGACTCATGGACGTAGAGTATTATGGTGAACTGGTATGTTTAGATGCTGTCTTCCTCACTCTCATTTGATCACTCAGGTTTGTTAACTATACACCTGTCCCTCCTGAGCTGCCAGTAATCCAGACCCCCTCTGTCCCCTGACCCTGTCTGACTTGTCCTGGTGTCCCTCTTCTGGTTGTAGATCTCGTCACATGGACTGTGTGGTCTGTCTGGGATGCGTGTGGTGACTGGGGACGGTTCCTTTACTTCACCATGAAGACGGTCCTGTCCTCTGTTCTGATACAGACGGCTGTTTCTCTGAGGACTCATGACTGCAGTCGCTCGATATTTCAGGACTGGAGTTTCCTAAAGTCTACCTGATCCTCCAATAACCAACTGGACTCTATATGAACTTCTCCACATCTCCTGTTATACTGAACTTCCAGACAGAGTGCAGATCAATCCCTGCTATCCGTTATCACCCAGATGAGGATGGGTTCCCTGTTCAGTCTGGTTCCTCTCAAGGTTTCTTCCTATTACCATCTCAGGCAGTTTTTCATTGCCACCGTCGCCGTCACACTCGGCTTGTTCATCAGGGACGATCTGACCATTTTGATTCACACACACTCACATTCCATACAAACTTTCATTTTTAAAAGCGCTATACAAATAAAATGTAACTGAAATTTAATTGAATTAAACTTTATTATTCAGAATTAAATAATTTCTTAGATTAAATGTCAATGACATTGAATAAATATATTTAAATCGGCATGAGAAGTGTAATACACTGTGTATGAAGACAAAACACACACACACACACACACACACACACACCTGAGTGTCTGATCCACAATCAGTTCAGCTGACTGTGAAAAGGTGTTACAGAGTGTTCTCTGGATAATTAAACTCACAGTGAAACTGACCACGCCCTATTTCAGTCATGAACATGTGATTGGACAATTAGTGCACAAGTAGAAAATGATAACTGGGTAATTGTTCTGTAACAGTTTCGGTTAGGAGGACGTTATTGTCCACAGGAGTTCCCAAATTAGCCCTCGCTACCACTCATGTGCGAAACATCACAAACATCACTATTTATTTTAGACATATTAAATATTGTTCTGACAACACATACAGTGGACACGACATTTCAGTTCATTGTGCTGATGTTCTCAGCTCGCAGAGTTCAGCAGTAAACATGAAGGAGTTTCTGTGTCCATCTCCCTTTGCTAGCTCCGGAACATCATGTGTCTTAGCAGAAGCCCCCAAAAAAACATGAAAATATGGATTTAAATATTATTTACAAATCATTAGTAAAATTAACAGAGACAGGTCATGACCTGGAAACACAAAAAGTCCCTCAAGTAGGTTGAAGAAACTAGAACATAACCCTCTTCAGGTCACCGTTTAAAGGTCATAGAAACTACAAAATCACTTATTTAAGGTTTCAGAAACTACAACATGACAGTTTGAACGTCTCAGAAACAAGTTATTTGTGTAAGTTATGAAGGTTTGGAGGTTGTTGATGGAAATGTTCCTCAATAAAGGCAACTGATGAAAAGGTAAGAGTTCTTCATTTTAAAGGAGTATATAATAAGATACCACACTATAGTGTGTAACTGTGTATTAGCACACACACACACACACACACACACACACATATTTAGGTAGCATTAGGTGTGTTCATGCTCCATGTGTTAGATATTTTAATCTGCACTGCAAAGGAAACTGGGCAAAGTGTAGTGTGTGTGTGTGTGTGTGTGTGTGTGTGTGCAATCTGATGCTGTGATAAATCTGCAGCTCTAGTAACAGCATTGTGTGTGTGTGTGTGTGTGTATGTGTGTGTGTGTGTGTGTGTGTGTGTGTGTGTGTGTGTGTGGAGGATAAAGTTCTGCAGCTTTGTGTTAAACCTGTTTGACTTCATTAACTGAGGGTCAGACAAGGATCAGTTCAGCACCAGTTCATCAGATAACATACAAAACACACACACACACACACGCACACACACACACACACACATGCACCACCTCCTGTTTAAACACACAATATGTCCCTGTTGTTGTTGATCATTTGAGATGTTGTGTGTTTGAGTCAGACGCAGTGTGTACACGTGTTGTGATGTTGTGTTACCGAGCGCATGGCCGCGTGCTCTCGCTGCTCCACACTTTACACCTGCACTGAGTCGCACTTCATCCTGTCGTCACCTCACACTCGAGCTGTTTAGTTCCAGAACCTGCAATCACACACTGCATCCTGAGGGCACATGTTCACGTCTTAACTGCAACAATCTACACACACACACACACACACACACACACACACACACACACACACATACACACATGTGTCTAAACAGTCTTCACTCGAGCGTGACACTCCAGGAGACTCGAGCAAAATCGACGCTTTTGTACAACCGCCACCAGCATCACACACTTCCTGCTTTCACACACGTTTAGCTCCAGCGTTTAACTTAATGAACTTTTCTTTATGGGTTTTAATTTTTAAAGTAACTTAGAAAATCGAAAAATAAAGAAATTTCTTTAGACTTTTCCTTATTTTATGAGCGTGCGTGTGCGTGCGTGTGCGTGCGTTTGCGTGCGTGTGTGTGTGCGTGTGTGTGTGTGTATGTGTGTGTGTGTGTGTGCGTATGTGTGTGTGTGTGTGTGCGTGTGTGTGTGTGTGCGTGTACGTGTACGTGTGTGTGTGTGTGTGTGCGTGTGTGTGTGTGTGTGTGTGTGGGGGGGTAATAAACTAAACCTAACAGCTAAGACTGCTACCATTTATAGCTCCTGACCTTTTGTTTTTTTCTTTCTCTCTAAAGTATGTCAGTTATGAGAGCGATGAATAAACACCTGAAATCCCCAGAGCCTCTTTCCAACACGAAGGGTGTGTTTCAAACGCCACAATAATGCTGTCCTGTGCACTACTTAGCTCACTTATCAAGACCACATCATACCTAATGAGTGTTTCATCACTTTAAATTGTGCAAATGTGGTTAAAGTTGGGAAAACACTGCTAGCATGAGTTAGCTAACGCCTGAGGCTAATGATTTAGCTGGCTAACCTACAGCTGTAAAACACGCGATGAGAGCGGAAATGAGACAGAAGTGTCAGGAATGTCAGCAGGAATTTACATTTCTATATTTGTACAGAATTTTTTTTTTATTCTAGTTAAATTTATTTTCTATTGTATTTCTTTTTATTCATATTTATTTCTTATTCAATTTTTCAATTCAATTAAGTTTTATTTATATAGCACTTTTAACAATAGTCATTGTCTCAAAGCAGCTTCACAAAAATGAAAAGAAAATATTTGGAAGTGTGTATGTGTGAGAAACGTGTGTTTAGATAATAATGAGATGAATGAATGAAATTTCTCTGATGAGCAGCCAAGGGTGACGGCGACGGTGGCAAGGAAAAACTCCCTGAGATGGCATTAGGAAGAAACCTTGAGAGGAACCAGACTCAACAGGGAACCCATCCTCATTTGGGCGATAACAGATAGAAATGATATAACATCTTGTGTGTTGTGCAGGTGAAAATTCAATATGACAGAAATTATTTAAATTGACATGAAGACCAGTTCAGCATAGGGACGAGTCAGTAGGTGCAGAGGGCAGATGAGGTCTGGATCACTGGAAGCACAGGAGCAGCATGTGTAGCTCCAACCATCATAAAGCTGAATCCAGCTGGAGCTGCTCCTTCTCTGGATGCCTCAGGAACCTCGCAGGGTCGAGGGTTTGTCTACTGAATTTCACTGCATCGTACTATGTATGACTGTGTATGTGACAAATAAAATTATAATTTAAAGTGTGAATTTGAGTGTGTGTAAGCTGTATTTCTGAGCAGAAGACCCTGAGGTGCTGAGAAGCACACACTGCAGCTTTAACGCACTACAGCTTTAACGCACTACAGCTTTAACACACTGCAGCTTTAACGCACTGCAGCTTTAACACACTGCAGCTTTAACGCACTACAGCTTTAACGCACTACAGCTTTAACGCACTGCAGCTTTAACGCACTGCAGCTTTAACGCACTGCAGCTTTAACGCACTGCAGCTTTAACGCACTGCAGCTTTAACGCACTACAGCTTTAACGCACTACAGCTTTAACGCACTGCAGCTTTAACGCACTGCAGCTTTAACGCACTGCAGCGGGGTTAAACAAGGCTTCGTTTATGGTTAAACTAAATGAACCTGCAGGTCGACATGTTTCTCTGGCAGATAACTTTATGAGCTCTGGGTTATGGAGCGCGATATGGATCGAGGCTCTGAGGCTGTAAACGCGTGGGCGGGAAAGTGAAAGCATGAAGTGGAATAATAACTGGCCTGGTTACTTGTTCACCGTCTTGTGACAACAACATACAAAGCTGATATCACTCTCCGCCAATCACAGCGCCCGGCCACGCCCCTCCTGCTCCAGTTTACCGGCAGCACTAACAGAGTTTCCAGTAATCTACGTGTTTGAAGCCGATCCTGAACCCGTGCCAAAAACACCTGCTGAACAGGTACTCCCGCTCTCACTGCCTCGACCACAGGTGTGAATGGCCTTTGTCCTCCTCTTACAGTCTCCAATGTCTGTGTGCTGTGTGTGTGAGTGTGTGTGAGTGTGTGTGAGTGTGTGTGAGTGTGTGTTGGGGGGCTAGAGAGAGAGAGTTTCAGCGCTCTGCAGTGGCACTAAATGTTCAATAAATTAAATATGAATATGTGCAGTGAGTCTCTTCTGGTGTGTGTGTAATTAGCAGCTCAGGCCCTGATGGACGGCACAGAGTTCATATTTAACTGAACAGACCAACAAACAAATATAAAATAAGAGAAACGGGTTATTGCTAGCATTAGCTCTCTGTACTCGCTAGTACAGCGTTAAGTATTTACACATAAACAGTGATTTATTCCTTCTTTTATCTGATTATAATTAAACATGACGTCCATGTAACGCCTGTGTTCCTGTCCTCAGTGACCTTACAGCAGCTACAAACTCTCGTCCCCTCAACCGTCCTCGCTGTATTCTCTCTCTACACACACACACACACACAAACCGTCACACTGGAGACTCCTTACACACACACACACACACACACACACACACCGTCACACAGAGACTCCTTACACACACACACACCGTCACACCGGAGACTCCTTACACACACACACACACACACACCGTCACACTGGAGACTCCTTACACACACATCGTCACACTGGAGACTCCTTACACACACATCGTCACACTGGAGACTCCTTACACACACACACACACACACACACACACACACACACCATCACACACAGACTCCTTACACACAAACCGTCACACTGGAGACTCCTTACACACACACACACACACACACACACACACACACACACACACACCGTCACACAGAGACTCCTTACACACACCGTCACACCGGAGACTCCTTACACACACACACCGTCACACCGGAGACTCCTTACACACACACACCGTCACACCGGAGACTCCTTACACACACACACACACACACACACACACCGTCACACCGGAGACTCGTCTTTATGACACACTGCACTCATGTTCGCCGACTGACACCTCAAACTGTATTGTGTGTGTGTGTGTGTGTGTGTGTGTGTGTGTGTGTGTGTGTGCGCGCGCAAAGAGCAGAAGACAGCAGACTGATGATTTTCATTCCATAAACTTTTTTATTTTAAAAAAATTCTGATACAAAATACAAACAATATGTTGTACGCAGTAGTTTATATCGCTTCTGTGATATCAATGTGAGATTACGTCTCATACAGGAGACAGCGTGTGTGATTAAACCACACACCATCTGAACAGAACAAGCCCTCACCCTCAGCACACACACACACACACACACACACACACACACGGAGCTGTGTAAAGAGAATAAAGTCATGTGATGCTGGTGACATGCAGAAACTTCACACGGCAGTAAATCGAGTGATTTGGGTTTTTATCTCTTCGCCTTGTTTTACATTTAACTAAAAACAATAACGATTCCATTTCAAAGTGTAAAAAAATAAAACATCAACATTTGACACTTGTTTTTCGTTAGTCTCAAGACCTGAAAATGTTGATAAAAGTAGAGATTTCCACTGGCCGTGTTTCAGTGCGGTTCCTGGACACGCCTCGGACACGCCTCGGACACGCCCTCCCACAACCTGCACATCTCCAGAACCCTCAATACACCAAAACATCTCAGACACTCAGAGGTGTGCAGTGCTTCCTGATGGAGTTTAATGTGTTTCTGGTGGACTCTAATGGTCTGGACTTTAATGGAATGAGTCTCCTAATGGTTCCTGATTGAGATGGTGTTTAAGAGTTCTCAGATTTTGTCTAATGGAAACCTTTAAGGCAGACCATTCGAGATGTTCCTGCTGGATTGTACTGTTGTCAGGGTTCTGGAGGGATGGTGAAGACAAGCATAGTCTGGATGTTTAGTGAAAGTGAGGAGGATTAGTGGACGAGTGTCTGTTAGAAACAGCACTGTAACGTGTGTAACGTGCTTAGAGTTAAAAAAAAAAAAAAAAAAAGAAATTTCTGTAACCTTCATCAAAAGCTCCACCCTTATTCTGTCATAAAATAAAAAGAAGTGTCTTTTTTTTTTTTTTTACATATTAAAGCATCATGAATTACAACACAACCTTATTATTGGTTCATAAAACCTACTTTAGCCAGTACAGGCTTACAGCGTCTCTGTCACGCTCCTCCCTCAGGGTGGGGAGTTCAGCTACAAAACCAGCCTTCACGCTGACCCTGCGTCTCTACGCTAATGTCCGTCCTTCATCATGTCTTCCTCATGACCCTGTCCACGCTCCCCTCACACTCCCAACTCCTCCAGCTTCCACCCGCTCGAGTTCTTCCCGAACTTGTAGACGAGTCTCCGGCCGTCCACGCGCTCCAGGATCTCCCTCTTGTAGTAATACCTGCAGGAGACCGAGTCCAGGTTACAGCCGGACTATGGTGGAAAAACACCTACCATGCTAGCTGTGTTAGCGCAAGATGCTAAATGCAGCCTGTTCTAGCCAGGTATGATTAGCATGTTTGATGATTAGCATTAGCACTGTTGCGCAGCTGAATGTGTGAGCATGGTGTGTGTTCAAAGCAAAGATTATTTCCTATTACGTGGTTTGATTTCATACCTGTGTGTGTTACACCCCTTTTGTGACTTAATGATAATTAGAAGCGATAATTTGTAATAATGATTAGCCGTTAATGAGGGCGGAGTCTCACCTCATAGCTCGGCTCAGCTTCTCGTATGTCATGCTGCTGTTCTTCTTCTTCTGACCCCACAGCTGAGCCACGGCCTCCGACTTCAGGAACTTAAAGACACCGTCTCTGCGATCCTCCCACTTCATCAGGCCCTGGTTCCGCTCCGGGTGGATCAGAATGTCGCGGATGAACTCCCACAGGTGTGTACCGCGCGGAGCTGTCGGGTCAGAACAGGAAGTGGGTTAGCCCTGGTGCGGCGTGTGTGTTACTTATCAAACAACGTCCTGCTGACTCTGACTCACTCACTCACCATGCTTGTTCTTTTTGTTCTCTATGAAGTGCTCGGAGCCGCGGCCCAGTTTAGGAGGACGGCCTCGTCTCTTCTTCTCCACGGGCTCCTGTTTAATGAAGCTCTCTGAGAGAAACCACAGCACACACACACACGTTAAACATTACGCATACACGTTACAAATATAAAGCTCATATCAATGCACTCAGTCTAATACGCCATCGGTGCTCCATATTAAACACTAACGCGTCTCACCATCATCCAAACTATGAACGGCTAAAAACTTCAACCTCAAACGTCAGACCGTCATTAATTAGATAAATGCCTAATAGTGGAGGCGGTATAAGGAAATAAAGCGACAAGTTTAGTGTAACTCCATCAACCCACCACCACCGCGTCACTGATTAATTTCCAATAACAGAAGCACACACAGCATTTTTATTCCTCACATGTGCATCACTTAGAGCTTCTGTACTAGTAACTGAGAGACACGATCAAGCTGCCCTGTTATTGTCATCATCATCATCATCATCATCATTATTAAAACTTACTTGGTGAGTAATTGTGCTGCGTCTCTGCATACTCGTGTTCTGAATCACTCCCAGCGGATTCGGGAGAACTTGGGTTCATGAGTCCTCCTGCAGAGAGAGAACGAGACAGAGGTGGCGCTATGGTCAGGAGAGCACTCACACACACATCACTCACACCAGCAGTGGACATGCAGAGGAACGAGCGAGAGGCCTGTGCAGAGACAGAAGAGTTAATCTGGAGGAGATTTGATGATGAGGTGGTGACTCTGACCTGGGATGGAGCTCTGCAGACTCTCTGAGTACGACTCGTAGCCGTGGTCACTGCCTGGTGTGAGCTGCGTCTCATACTCGTTGTAGTAGCTCAAGTCGCTCTCTTTATTATCTGCACAGTAAAGATACTGCTCAGTACATGGCTCTCTGTCTCACTCTGTGTGTGTGTGCGTGTGTGTGTGTGCGTGTGCGTGAGTGTATGTGCCTCACCCTGGACGATCACGCTGTCGAGTGTGGGACCTTCACTGAACGGGGATTGGGGGAGGTCCAGCAGGAAGCTGTTCAGCAGCTCATACGTCTCGTTCAGCATGACGTTCTGTGAGATGTAATCAACTGGAGACGGAAACAGAAAGTCAGTGTTTTTCACTCAAACTTGTTATCAAATATAACGAGAGTTCAGCCATCACCCTGACCCCGCCCCTCTCCCTGACCCCGCCCCTCTCCCTGACACCTGACAGCTCTCCAGACTGTTCTCTGTGTTAATGTTCTGCTTTGCATGTGTTGAATGTGAAAGGGTGTGTGTGTGTGTGTGTGTGTGTGAGCGTAGCCTGTGCCTCACCTTGTTTGTGTCTGAGGTTCTCGAGGTTCTGGTGCAGTGTCTCCCCGAGCTGCGGCCCGAAGGTGGCCCTCATGGCGTCCCTGCCGAGCGAGCACAGCACCGAGCCGTCCATGTTGCAGCACTCCAGGTTCAGCACCGAGGCGTCGTATTTACTCTCATCCACGTGGAAGTCGATCCAGTCCAGAACGTTCCGCCTGCTCCAGAACTGAGGGTTCAGCTGCTGCCAGGGACCTGCAGGAAGGGGCGGAGCTACAGGTGAACCCACGAAAGAACACCTCCACAGGTAAACTCTCGTGTACCAGACACACACAATACACACTCTGAGCTGCACTGCCACAATGAACTCAGCTGTCCACCTGTCTGTCCGTCTGTCCACCTGTCCGTCTGTCCACCTGTCTGTCTGTCCACCTGTCCGTCTGTCCACTTGTCTGCCTGTCCACCTGTCCGTCTGTCCACCTGTCTGTCTGTCCACCTGTCTGTCTGCCTGTCCACCTGTCTGCCTGTCCACCTGTCTGCCTGTCCACCTGTCCGTCTGTCCACCTGTCTGTCTGTCCACCTGTCTGTCTGCCTGTCCACCTGTCCGTCTGTCCACCTGTCTGTCTGTCCACCTGTCTGTCTGCCTGTCCACCTGTCCGTCTGTCCACCTGTCTGCCTGTCCACCTGTCCGTCTGTCCACCTGTCTGCCTGTCCACCTGTCTGTCTGTCCACCTGTCCGTCTGTCCACCTGTCCGTCTGTCCACCTGTCTGTCTGCCTGTCCACCTGTCTGTCTGTCCACTTGTCCGTCTGTCCACCTGTCTGTCTGTCCACCTGTCTGTCTGTCTCTCAGGTAAACACAGGTGAGAGAGAGAGAGAGTGATCTCAGAGCTGATTTACTGTTTGATCTGAAAACAAACAGCTTCTGTTTCAGCCTTATCTCTCCATGACATAAACGTGTGTGTGTGGTGTGTGTGTGCATGCGGTGTCTTGTGTGTGGTGTGTGGTGTGTGGGTGTGTGTGTGTGTGTGTGTGTGGTGTGTGTGTGGTGTGTGTGTATGTGTGTGTGTGGTGTGTGGTGTGTGTGTGTGTGTGTGTGTGTGTGTGTGTGTGTGTGTGTGTGCGCGTGTGTGTGTGTGTGTGTGTGTGCGTGTGCGCAGGGAGCTGATTAATAAAGCTGCATTCCTGCCGCAGTGTTAAACATTTTGTGTGTTAATTATTTCTCAGCCTGAGGTCAGTGTGTTCAGCCACATCCTGCACACACACAAGACACACACACACACACACCACACACACACATACACACACACCACACACACACCACACACATACACACACACCACACACACACCACACACACACAAGACACCACACACACACACTTCTAGTGGGGTGTGTGTTAGTGTTACTGGTTGCATGTAGGTGTTGATGAAGTGTATCTACTCGGCTTATTTGACCTTGATTGACCTTGATCAGGCTCATTAATACTGCTTATGATAAAGTCTCAAAAATAACTCATTATATTATTATTATTATTATTATTATTATTATTGTTATTGTTATTATTATATTTTATAAACATTATCATATATAATCATTTTATTATATAATTGTAAGTACTAATTTGACTGTTTATTATAAATTAGTTTAATGAAATTTTAATAATAATGAATTAATACAGAAATTATTATAATAAATGGATGTTAGTGCTCTAATAGAGCATACACTATACAGTGTGTGTGTGTGTGTGTGTGTGTGTGTGTGTGTGTGTACTGTATATGAGTGATGTGTGTGATGAGCAGTGTGTCTCTTACCAACTGCACTGTGTACATTGTTGTTGCAGTAGTGTGTGTCGTTAAATGGTGTGTTGCGTTGCATCGTGGGAAAGCCGGCGGCATGCAGGCTCGGCTCGCTGGGGTACAGGTTAGCGTTAGCGTTATTTAGGATGTGGCTCAGCTCACTGGAGGCCATCATGCTCCTACATGCGCACACACACACACACACACACACACACGCATTAATAATCACTATATAAGCATTCCCATATCAAGTCAATTCAGCATAATTCTATTATCCATTAGAATGCAGGTCATTTATACAGTATATTTATATGTAGAGTGTAGAGTGTATGATTATGTAAACACACTCATGACATCATAGAGAATAAAATTAAATTATAAACACAATACAAAACGGAAAAATCTATTTATCTATAAGCGATAAAGAAATGAGACGGCCGTTACTATAGCAACAGTACAGTAACATGCACATGGAGAAATGTATAACAGTAAAAAAGAAATTACAGATGACTGTGTGTGTGTGTGTGTGTGTTGTGTGTGTGTTACCTGCTTGACGTATGATGCAGGTTTCAGGTGTCCAAGCCTCGAATGTGTGTGCAGTATAATCCGCTCCACAGAGGTCTGTGTGTGTGTGTGTGTGTGTTTCAGGTGCAGATTACCTGACCTCCTCTCACCTGCACACTTTTATAACTAGGAGACACACATGGGGGCGGAGCTACAGGGAGGGAGGAGAATTCCAGAGAATCAGAACAGGACCGCTCCCTCCTCTTCCTCTCTCTCCGTCTGTCTGTCTGTCTGTCTGTCTCTACCTGTCTGTCTGCTCGCCTTATCTGTCTGTCTATACCTTTCTAAACCCATTTTATATATATTTATTATACTTGTCTATATATATATATTACATTTATATTTCGGCATTTGGCAGACGGTCTTATCCAGAGCGACTTACATTTTTATCTCATTACACATCTGAGCAGTTGAGGGTTAAGTTGAGGCTCAGGGGCCCAACAGTGGCAACGTGGTGGTTGTGGGGTTTGAACCTGTGACCTTCCGAACCGTAGTCCAATACCTTAACCACTGAGCTACTCCTGATATATGTATGTGTATGTATGTGTGTGTGTGTGTATATATATATGTGTTTGTGTGTGTGTGTGTGTGTGTGTGTGTGTGTGTGTGTGTGTGTGTGTGTTTGAGTTGCTTTTACTGGTTTCAGTTTACTGCAGGAGTGGTTTCTTAATATTTGCTCAGTGTTGTTTTTCAGAAAATCCAACGTACACACACACACACACACACACACACACACACACAATGGGCTGGTATTTTAGATTGTTAGCTGCTAAACTGCGGGTGTAATCTGATGCGGTGCCACGCTGTAATTAATGCAGTGTGAATAAGCAAGATGAGATATGAACACACACACATATGGACACACGCAGACACACATCATGCACATGAGCACATGCACAGAGACACACACACACACACACACACACACACACACACACACACACACCCATAGCACTCATTAGCTCTGTGCACAATGATTAGTTTCATAATAACTTCATTTACAAAATGAATCATTTGTCTGTGTTTGGTGACAGCAGGCGTGTCTGTGTGTCTCTGTGTGTGTGTGTGTGTGTGTGTGTGTGGCCTGACCCCTATTGGCAACAAGAAGTAATGAAACTACACCAACACACACACCAATGTAAAGATGTACATATACAGTATATACACAATAGATGTAGTTTCAGCCTCTCCCACTTAATGCAACATGAGATAAAGATCTCGCCAGGAATCTCCATCAGGATTCTCCATCAGGATTCTCCATCAGAATCTCCATCAGGATTCTCCATCAGAATCTCCATCAGGATTCTCCATCAGGATTCTCCATCAGGATTCTCCATCAGGAATCTCCATCAGGAATCTCCATCAGGATTCTCCATCAGGATTCTCCATCAGGATTCTCCATCAGTAATCTCCATCAGGATTCTCCATCAGGATTCTCCATCAGTAATCTCCATCAGGATTCTCCATCAGGATTCTCCATCAGGATTCTCCATCAGAATCTCCATCAGGATTCTCCATCAGAATCTCCATCAGAATCTCCATCAGGATTCTCCATCAGGATTCTCCATCAGGAATCTCCATCAGGAATCTCCATCAGGATTCTCCATCAGGATTCTCCATCAGTATCTCCATCAGGAATCTCCATCAGTATCTCCATCAGGAATCTCCATCAGGATTCTCCATCAGGATTCTCCATGTCTCAGGTCCAGTAGTGGACCATGGATGAGGAAGAGAACAAATGCTGCAAAGTGAGGTGAAAAAATGTCACCCGTTTCTGATCCAGCCTCATTGTGGTGGTGTCCAGGCCAGATGGAAGCCTCAGGCTATTTAACAACACGATGATGTCCAGTTATTCTCAAGCTTTGACCCAACCAAGTGCTACAGACAAGTGTCTCTGAGCCCTGAGGTCTAAAGCACAAAACAGCACTGCAGGCTGCTGGTGTCACTGTTAGTACCAGACCCAACCCACAACCCCCCCCCCCCCACCACCACCACCACCCTTATCCTCCATCCATGTTCCAGTGTCTGATAGATACAGTGCTCTGTCCCTGTCCTCTACCTCCATGACGAGGTCATACACTCCCAGAAACCTGGAGTGACCATCTGTTCCTATTCAATTAGGACAGGACAGGATCTGTCAGGCCAGGGTCACCACCAACCAACCCCCGGAAGTGTCACCATGGCAATTAACCGGAGATAATTACTTCCCTGGAGCTTCCTGTGTATCAGGAAAACATAAGCAGTTCCCTTTTATTTGTTTTTTTTTGTGGTTGGAGGAAAAGACTCTCTAACAGTAAGTGTCTTTTCCTCCAACCAAAAAAATGTGCTTTTCTGGGGCTGGCCAGTTATTATCATTAATTTGTAACTAACTTGTCTTTATTAGTGGCTCCCCTCTCTCACTTAACAAAATGGGGCAACCCGAGATCAAGGAAGCATCCCAGGCCCGCCAGAATTTCCCCCACCAGCTCCTCCATCTGCACCACCCTGACTTTATCCTGCCGTTCCTGGTTTACACAAATGTGTTGGAGGTGGAACTAAGTATCCGTTTGTAGGAGTTGATCACCCTGCCCATGTCCCCTATGTAAGCAGGAAGGTATCTAGCATCAGAACGAACCCTGGAACAACTCAGATGATATTTTGTGTCACTTCATTTTCATAACTGGGGCACCTTGGGTACCCTTGGGGCAGTGGTGGCTCAGAGGGTTCGGGCACTGAGTTACAGATCGGAAGGTTGGCAGTTTGAGCCCCAGCTCCACCAGGTTGCCATTGTTGAGCCCTTGAGCAAGGCCCTTAACCCTATCTGCTCCAAGGATGCTGTATCATGATTAAGGCTAAGGCTAATGCTCTAAACCAAAACAAGGCTCAGAGACATGAATACAAGGTTTATGTGCAAGACTGTGGCAGCAATGCCCGAGCGGTGACGCTGGACTTTCTCCTTTCACTGCTGAGTGATGACCTGCTCCAGTGCCACTAGCTCGACAAGTGCACTGCGATATAAATATATATATACAGTATATACACTAGAGGGTACCTGCAGATCCTGATGACTGTGTGCTACCATCACCTGTGAATGGAGTGTGCAGTCTATCCTCAGCCGGTCCTCACTTCTGCCTGTTGTATGTTCTGCTGCTGCTTTCGAGGCTCTGCAGGCTGATTCAGGGCTGCAGTAACTGTGAGCTCACCCTGATTGTACCCGTTTTTTATTCTTGTGACATGTTTACTGTATGACATAAGTTGATGATGACGTTGTCTACTGTTACCTTCAGTGAGGAACACGTCTGTGACACACCTGTGGTGGAACAAGCTGTTCAAAATGCGCATCACTGCCTACTGTTACATTCGGCGAGGAACACCTGTGACACGTGCACAATCTGATAAAACCTGATCATGACGCTCCCTACTGTTACACTCGGCGAGGAACACTGTTGACACGTTGGGACGGAACTACCTGCACAACAACACAAAGCCACAAAATTTCTGTTTTCTAGTCCTCTAACATCACAATCTGGCCCTTGTTAAAGTCATTCAAGTCCTTATGCTTGTCTCTTTCTTCTGCTTCCAACACATCACCTTCAGGACAAAAGGTTCACGTGCAGAAGGTTCACAAAATAATCCCTGCTATCTGTTTCACCCAGATGAGGATGACATCATCTTCCCTGTTGAGTCTGGTTCCTCTCAAGGTTTCTTCCTATCACCATCTCAGGGAGTTTTTTCCCTCTCGTTCATCAGCGCCGATCTGATCGTTCTGATTCACACACATTTTTTTCACTTTTTTTCCTTAAAAGTGCTTGAAACATTGTCCAGGATACGTTCTAGTACAATATGTGCTCGCCTGAGCCTTATACAATTTAAAGTACTACACAGAATTCATTTCTCTAAGGCCCGCCTATCTGCAGTATATTCTACTGTAGAGGACAGATGTGACAGATGTGAAGCATCTCAGTGCAATTTAAGTCACATGTTTTTCACTTGTTCTAAACTGCAAACTTACTACATTAACTACTTTACAGTGATGTCCAAGGTGCTCCGGGTTGGTATTGATGATTTTTGGGGTTCTGGTTCGGGTCTGGTCTGAGTTTAGGTCTCAGTTTATTTTGGCATTTACCTCTTTAATGGCTCGGCGCCGTATTCTGA
>CM060123.1:681224-696224 GCA_030522415.1 Channallabes apus
CTTTACCCCCCTCAGTTCCTAAATTCAAATTTTTATGGTTTCTGTTAGTTTGACTAAGAATGCGAATGAGCTGAGTTTACATCCCGAACACTCGACTATGTGCTTGGGAGGGGCTTTGTGTTTGAGTGCTGGTGAAGAGGATGTGAGATGATGCAGTTTCTATATCAGGGTGTAAATTAAGAACCACTCAAGTTTCTGGGGCTGTTTTTGTGTGATTGGTAGAAACCGCCAGTTCTCAGTTGGTGAGCAGCTGTTTAAGGGGAACTGCCTCAGTCACACCCCGCAGGGGCTCCGTATCCAGCAGACTTCCATCAGTCGTAGTTCTGCTCAAGACTATGACTGATGGATTTCAGAAAACTATAATGATCCAGTTTCCTGGACATGATCAGGACAAAGTGGAACTGATTTCACATATGAACATTTCCTGGACACTGGATGTGTTGGAGTGATTTGAGAGAGAGATAAACACCCCATATCTTTATTTAGTGCATATTTGTTTATGGCGTGTTTTGTGATTTGTTTCAGAACTCTGTGCGGGTGCCGTGTGAGAGTCGAGCTATCCAATGGAGAGAAGCGCTCGCGCAACCGAGGCCCGCCCCCTTCCTGGAGCCGTCGACCACGTGATGATTACCGGCGCCGCAGCCCGCCTCCCAGGCGCAGGTAGCCCCGCCCCTCCCCTCCTTTGTTCTACTTGTGCCAATTTTATCAGAGATGGCTAATGGATCTTTTTGCCCCATTCTCCCCCCTCAGTATAACGCCCATTAAGCTCCTGCTCTGTCTCAAAGCTTCCAGATCTTCACTTTTAAGCAGTTTAGTTCACCTGGGACTCATGTCAGTTTCTCATCTTCACTTGCCATTTGGTTGTTCATGATTTAAAGTTCAGGGTATTAGCTTAGCTAGCATGGACACAGGTGTGTGTGTAAATGAAAAGCCTGAGGCTGGATTTGTTTACAGCTTTAATAGTCTGAGTAATAGCAGCTCTAAATTGATGATGCATTCATTTTTGTACCAGATTAAAGACTGGGTTTTGCATTTTAAAGCCATGAGTGCTGCAAAGTTCTCAGTTAGGTTTAGTGATGCTTGAAATGCCAATCTTTTGTTTTATTTAATAAAGGATTTTCATTTCTTTTCCCTTTATCATCTCTATATTAATAAAAATGAACCCCGTTGCAGAGTCCTCCACCATGCCTCCTTCTCAGCATCCTCTGAATCAGTCAACTAAACCCTCTTTCAGCATCATGTGACCAGCGTGCCCCAATCAGCTGGCTCGGTTTCGTGTCACATGACCCCAGGCACGGGGCCCAATCGTCAGCTCGCAACCAGCCCATTGGCTCCTGAGCATGCAGCTCTCAGCTCCTCCTACTCCTCCTCTTCCTCCTTCTCCTCCAACCTTAACACCCAATCAGCAGCGGCCCACCTCACATTCCCGACCAATCAGCAATCAGCGTGTTTTACGTTCCCAAAAGTCTACACTACAAAGCAGCAGCAACAATTAAAGCAGGAAAAACCCGCTGCAGCCACTTTCACGGCCGCCAGTCTGCCTCCCCTTCGCCATTTCTAGCTTGTTGAAAACCAAAAGACTAGTAAGTTTTTCCTGCTTCATACAGTTTGATGCTGAATACAGTTGTAAAGAATGAAGAGAAATTCAGGTTTCCTCTTTTTTTCCTTTTTAAAAGACTCCTTTTACTTTGATTCACAATAAAAGGGTTGGTATGGCATGCAGTTTAAATGGAGACGGCTCTTCTGGTAGTGTAGCTGCTTTAACGTTGAGCTTTCTCCATTTAAACTCGAAATTTAAAACCATATGAAAGTGTTAGTTTCTTCTTTGAGCATTGGGGTCCAGTGCTCTGTGCCCTCTCACATTGCATTATGGTCCATCTTTTGTTTTTCTTTGTGCCCGGACATCACAGGGTTTCTCGATTGTTCAGCTGTCAGTGTGTTTATACTGCGCTTTAGTGGTGTTTAGCTGTGTACAGAATCCATTTGTAAACCATTCAACATCACTCATTAGCTTTTTGTCCAGATGCTCAGTAATCTCACACTCATTTACACAGATGTTTAGATTGCTTTAAGTGTTTTAATGACAGGTTTCCTGCTCCAGGTTTGTGAAGGTGAGTTAACGGGCATTTGGTTAGCAGGATAAGGGCTTTAGGGCTGTTGTGTATTCTCTTCTACCCCCCGGAATCTCACTCTGTTTCTACTTGTTGCCCCTCTGTCCTCCTTAGATCCCCCCGTAGGAGGAGCTTCAGCCGTAGCCGCAGCAGGTAAACACGTCCGTCCTTTTCAGATAGCTATTGTTATTGGGGATTAATTAATCTCATGTCTATAAATTTGATATTTAAATGTTGATGGATGGAGGATTATGTTGAGACGTGATGTGTCTGTGTGTAGATCTCTTTCTCGTGATCGCAGAAGGGAGAGATCGCTTTCTCGTGACAGGAACCACAAACCTTCACGTTCTTTCTCCAGATCCAGAAGGTACACATGTTTTAACGCTTTATTTGCATTAAGTTAATTTAAGTCAGAAGTGTGAGATTGTGATGCGCAGTTTTTTTCCCTCTGAACTTGTTTTTCGGAATGAACCTTTAGAATTAAAGTTCTTTTAAATATAGGTTCAGCATTAACTCTGTTTAACTGTCTTGCAGCCGCTCTCGGTCGAATGACAGGAAGTGAGACGGACCAGAGATCCTCGATTATGGACGCCTCGTGTAAAGATCATCTTTTAAACTCCAGCGTAATGGACTCGGATACCCTTTCTTCATTAGTCTTTTCTTTATTTTTCCGTATTTTATAAAGAGATCAGATGTTTTAGAGCGGTTATGTTTCTCACCTTGTTGTGCGCATGAGAGGGAGAGAGAGAGAGACGCAGAGCTCCATTTCTCAGCTGTCACCATTCCGTCGCCGATCATTTTTAATATCGTTTAGGTTTTTTTGTGTATGCTGTTCTCTGCTTGTGGTCATGCATGGTCATGTGAATGTAACCATCATTTCCTCCTCCATGTGATTCTGCACAAGAGATGTGAAGTGGACATTCTTTCCTTTTTTTTTTTTTTTTTTTTTTTGTTTAATGGCGTTGGGAATCCTCTCTGAATTAGTCTTGAGCTTAAAACAGGAAACTGTACAGCACTATGAAGAAATGTTTTCCCTCTTTGTTTTTTTTTTATTATTTCTTTGTAGTGTTTGTATGTTTGTAATGTTCATCAAAAATAAAAAAAAAAGGTAAAAAAAATAAAATAAAGTTTCAGATTGTCCCTTTTACTTACAAGTAATAGCATATACAATCCTCCAGTAGTGATGTGGAGTGTGTTCTCCTCAAATACTTACTTCTGTGCATAGACACCACTGACTGTTAATGCTGGTGTTTTATACAGCGGCTGCTAAGTCTACATGACCCAGTAGGGTTTAGGGCCTAATGACATCTAATGTCAGTCATTAGATGTGATTCATGTTGTTGCCAGCAGGGGGCTAAACTAATCGCATCACGTGTATTCAGTTCATTGTATGAAACAATGGAGTTAAGGTGTAAAACTACTAGCTGTATTTGGGGGGCAGATAACCGCTGGATGGACGAACTCATCGCTGAAGTTGAACAGTGGAATATGATGGTACATTTATTTATGTAGTCATACATTCAGTGAAACAGTGGGATCAGTCATGTAAACTACAGTGTGTCTTAGGACTGTGGGAATCTACCAAGCCCTGGGAGAACATAACGTCACACACACACACACACACACAGCGTACAACCAGAGGTGGAAAGTAACGAATTATATTTACTCGCGTTACTGTAATTGAGTAGTTTTTTGTGTATTTCTACTTTTTAAAGTAGTTTTTTAAATCTAATTTTACGTAAGTAAGTTTTGTTTGAAGTATTGTAATTCGCCACATTTTAAATCATATTCGCTACTGAGTAAAAAATTTATGAATGAAAATGCTAAAATACAAATTATGCTTTTGCGCCGCGTGTGTGTATCATGTCCTGGTCCAGACTCCACTCCAGGTTTTCTGACTGTCCCCACGTCGGCATCTTCCTAAGCTTCTAAACGGTCGCTTCCGCCCTAAGAGTGACGTCATCGACTAGCGCGACCATATACGGTATAAACCGGAGAGAGACGCGGGAAGGTGATTGTGATTTTGGCGTTTTGATATTTGGTTGTGTATTCCGGTTTTGACTTTGATTATTGCTTTGTCCCTTTGGTTTGGTTGGACTTTGTATATATTTGTAGATAATTTCACTGTTTTTGGTTTAGGGAGTCCGGGAAGGTACCTGTATTTTTGTTTGTGTGTGTTTTTTTTTTTTTTTTGCAGGTAATCTAGCTACTAAATATAAATACCATTTTGTTTATTATTTTGGCCTGGGTCCATCCTGAATCTGATCCTCCTCCTGGGGTGTGTGTGTGTGTGTGTATACAAACCTCATTATTTCATCAGTTAATGATTGGATCTAGTTCTTTCTGCCATATACCACCATTTCCATACAGTTTAAAATAGAACCCTGAACCAGTCTTTTGCTGTATGACCCTAGACTGGGACGTAACACCATATTTAAGTGACCACTTTGATTTTCAAGCACAACAAAGACAACAGCTTTATTATGCAAAGGTGTTCCTTCAGTTAAAAACAACTAGTTTGAGATTTATATCTGCTCATCTTTTTTGAACTACGCTAGAATGCCTCATCCCACCCCCCCCCCCCCCCCCCCCCCCCACTGTTAAAAAAAATAAAAAAGTAACTCAGTAGCTTTTACTCCGAGTAAATTTTTTAATAAGCTACTTTTTACTTTTACTTGAGTAGATTTTTATAATGGTAACTTTACTTGAACTTAAGTAAAATTTCACTGAAGTAACAGTACTTATACTTGAGTACAAAATTTTATTACTCTTTCCACCTCTGCATACCACACCCCATCCCTGGAGGTGCAAGGTGATGCCACCAACTAAATCACTAATATATTTGTGTTAATTAAAAACTTTAACTGAACAGTGTTAATCAACAGGTGATCAAAATACTTCACTTTGGTGTGTGTGTGTGTGTGTGTGTGTCCATCTGATAAGCTCCACATACCTTATATAATGCTCCGTAACCTGCTCCGAGTGTGTGAAGCTCTGGTGTTTGTTCAATCTCTTATTCAGGCCACACACACAATACGCAAATCATAATCTGGGTAAAAATGTCTTCTTATCGATGTAATGGAGTACAGATGTGTTTCCGTAACATGTGGAAGGGGTCTCGGGTGTCAGTGCTTTGTAACGGTCACAGGTGAACGTTTTACCATATTTTGGGGATTTCCAGTGAAATGAGAAGCTGCAGGTGTTTCGGTGAGGTTTGTTTACAGCAGCTGCTAAGTGTCTAATGATGGATCTGTGACATTATACATTAAACTACATCCTAACTTTCAGCATCAGCACTGTTTTTTTGAAACCCTACGCTGTATTTAGTATATAGAGTAAGTATGGATTGTGTGTGTGTGTGTGTGTGTGTGAGAGAGAGAGAGAGAGAGAGAGAGAGAGAGCACTAATCACTGCTGTAACACTGAAGACCTGCCTGACCTCTTATTACTCTTTGCGGAAGCCACGCCCACTCCCTCACGCTGTCCAATCGAGTGGTGACGCCTTTCCCACCCGCCCCCTCAGCCTGAGCACGAGTTCCACGTGACTCACATGACGTGACCCGGTCCTGTCCGGTACACCGCGTCCTCGAGGCGCTTAAACATTTCGCGCGCTTTTCATTCTGTCTAGCGGGACATGACGTCAGAGAAACGGTGACTCACAGCGCGCGCATGAGCACGTGCAGGGTTTCCCGCCTCGGCACTCAAGAGAGCGCGCGCGTCAGCCTGTCAGAGCTCTATCAGATTTCCCGCCATTCAGTGACGTCATCCGATTCCGCTGCTAAGTTAACTGTTGATTCTGTTAGCCTGAGTTACTCCTGCTAGCAATTCTGTCTGAATAAAGTATCTTATATCATATCTGACACAATAAGTAAATCAGATCTTATTTCCTTATTCCGTTATACATGAGATCTGATGCAGGAACAGATAACTGAGAGTTTAATAAAGATTATGTGACAATATCATTATAATGTGCCTTTAAGACTTTCTCAAATAAAAAGATTTTTAGTTTATCATTCTTTTGATTTCATTAAGTAGAAATGTAAATTTTCAGAAATATAGTACATCCCAAGAAAAGAACATATACAAAAGTTTTTTGTTTGTTTGTTTGTTTGTGAAACTCTCACATACACTGCTGTCCAGTAAACCCACCACCTGGCTTTAACTAAGCAAATACAGTGCAACCTCGGCATTACAACATACGACTTAAGGCTACATTCAAAATAATGTAAATGCAGATAATGTTGTAGCCACCCAAAATATTACCAATATTACCAATTTTCAACACTAGCATCATATTTTTTCAAATAAAAACAATCAAAACATTTAGAAAAGACATGTAAATTAAATAAAACACTGCACAATGAAGATTTTGCTTCTTGAACAGTGTTTGGTGTACTTTATAGATTT
Source organism: Channallabes apus (assembly GCA_030522415.1). NCBI lineage: Eukaryota > Metazoa > Chordata > Actinopteri > Siluriformes > Clariidae > Channallabes > Channallabes apus. The sequence goes on from CM060123.1 coordinate 687,742, forward strand.
TTGGAATTGACTGATCATAAAAATCACGTAGTTTTAAATATATATATAATTTCCTTTTTTGTCATGTTTTTCCTTCTGTTTATGTTAATTAATTTAGTTTCTGTGATAACCCTATTAAAGATGTTTTGTTCACCATGGGCATTGCATAGGTAGACAATCTCATCCTTTTTGTTAGCGTCAAAGGATTATTCTTTGCTTTGGTTTGTGACCATGACCGAGTAGTTTGGCATCTCTTTATACATTCATCAGTGTTAAGTCTCAAACAAATTTTCTTCACAGTGGTAAAGGTTACCCTTCAATACCTGTTGGCTATGCTGGTTACATAAAAGAAACCTACAAGAATATGGAGATGCTGCTGAAGTACATCCAATATAGCACGTACAAGTGGAGTATCTGTGGAGATCTAAAAGTCATTGCTTTATTACTGGGGTTGCAGCTCGGCTATAGAAAGTACTTTTGTTTTATTTGTGAATTGGACAACCGTGCCAAAGACTTACATTACTCTAGAAAGACTCTGGCCATTAAGACAAGAGGTTAGCTCTAGGACAGAAAAAGGTGGTGAAACACTTGTAGACCCTGCAAATATATTTTTGCCTCCTCTTCAAATAAAACTGGGACTTATGAAGAATTGAAAGCAATGAACAAGAAAGGTGCAGGTTTTTGTTATTTAAGACAGATGTTCCCAAGAATAACTAAAGCCAAGATCAAAGAGGGCATTTTTGTTGGTCCTGGACATGTTATGAATGACAATCAGTTTGAAGATCCGTTGGTTGAGCCATTGAGCTGGTAGACAATCTTTTTAAAGCATACCAAACAATGAAGAGAAACAGTCAAGATTGATTACCTCCACCCACACTTAGAATTCTTCCCCTTAAATCTCGGGACCATCAGTGATGAACATGGTCAAAGGTTTCATCAGGACATTGATACAATGGAAAAGCATTGTATCAGAGGGCTGGAAATGGCATTCATGTTTATAATTACACCAGTGCTGATAGCAGATCTGCAGTCCACAGATGCAGGACTGTAAGAAGCCTTCTCTGAAGCTCAGTTCTCCTCAAATGGCCTAAATCAATATTTACTTGTTCTGTTTCTGCATCAGTTTCTGTGATTTAATGATATTGATATGGTTAGGTTTATCGATGATTACTCTCCGCATAGATTATTTTTTTATAGTTATTTTGAAGGGATATTTACACAATTTCATAGCGCATCAGAAAGGTTTCATGGCTGAGCAGCTGCACACAAGCCTAAGGTCACAATTAAGATTATAGGCTGGAGTGGTGGAATGCACCAACCCTGGACTCTGGAGCAGTGAAAGTATAACTGTCTTCTCTGGAGTGATGAATCAGGCTTCACTATCTGGCAGTCTGATGAAGTAATCTGGATTTGGTGAATGAGAGGTAGGAGAACACTACCTACCATAGTTCCCATACTGAAGTGTGATAAAGGAGTGATAATAGTCTGGAACTGTTCTTCAGGCTTTGGGCTCTTTAGTTTCTTGTATTAACACATTTAATAAAATTTTTTAACTTTGTGGTTTACGAAAGAACCTATATTGTCTAGCATGACAAAGTGAGATCCATAAACACGATTAGTTGAGATGGGATTGGAGGAACTCCAGCAGCCATGTCCCCCATGCCAACAAGCTCATATAGTAATCCACTAACTACTAATTATCATTTACAGACCTCCAGGGCCGTACTCTGAGTTTCTCTGTGAATTTGCAGATTTCCTCTCAAACCTGGTCGTTTCTGTAGACAAAGCATTAATTGCTGGAGACTTAAATATTTGCATTTTGAGAATCCAGAAGACCCTCTGAGAACAGCATTTATGTCCATACTGGACTCAGTAGGAGTAAATCAGTGTATAGTAGGACCCACTCATAAAGCAGGTCACACTTTAGATTTAATATTTTCTTACAGATTAAGTATTCATTCATTCATGTTCTATAACGCTTTATCCTGTATTTAGGGTCGCGGGGACCTGGAGCCTATCCCAGGAGCCAATCCATCACAGAGCCCCCACACACACATACACACACTCACACTATGGGCAATTTTTTGGGAACGCCAATTAGCCTAACCTGCATATCTTTGGACTGTGGGAGGAAACCGGAGTACCCGGAGGAAACCCACCAAGCACGGGGAGAACATGCAAACTCCATGCACACAGAGACGGGAATCGAGCCTGGCCGGGGAATCGAACCCGGACCCTGGAGGTGCAAGGCGACAGTGCTAACCACTACACCACTGCGCCGGGGATTAAGTATAAGAAATATAAACAAAATCATAAATATTAAGCAAAAAATTTTGGCTTTGAACCCAGACAATTAAAGTTAGACAGATGATAAACTAACCACATCACATCAGAACCTAGAATACTTTATTCCCCTTGAAGAGAGGACAAATTTCTACTAATTTCACTCATCTCTTCTTCAAAATCGTCAACTTGTGAATTAAATCCTATACGACACATTTTCGCAAGCAGATAGTTCCAGCAAATTCAAATTTTATTCATCACATACACAGTCATAGAGAGTACGATATGCAGTGAAATGCTTACATGACTGCCAGTGACCGTAAAAAATAATAATAGCTTATACATAAGAAAATAAATATGAATAAAAGAAATATGTTAAAAATAAAATTAACTAGTAAAATATCACAAACTGTACAAAGTAAAATATACTGTAATAAAAGAAATACGTTAGAAAATAAGATTAACTGGTGAAATGTACTGTAAAAAGAACAAAATATCAATATAACAAATATAGAAATATAGAAAATAAAATTTTAATAGAAATTTGTCAAAAACAGAAGATTAGAAGTTTTAAAGTAGCTGGGGTGTGCAAATATGCATAAAAAATTACTTCGTAAAGTGACTTATTTAAAGTGTCTTATTTAAAGTGATTTGTGCAGTGGGTCCATAGATGAAAATATAAATGAAAATATAAATATGTAGTGCAAATGTGTCCAAAGTGGCCATGAATGCCCAGTCAGTGTTGGATGTTACAAAAAGTCAGTATTAGTCCTGTGTGGTGGTGTGATTGTGGTTGAGAGACTTTATCACATGCAGGAAGAAGTTCCTCCTCAGTCTCTCTGTGTTGGCCTTCAGGGAGCGGAATCACTTCCCAGACCGCAACAGAGAGAACAGTCCATTGTTGGGGTGACTGAGGTCCTTCACTATCTTCCTGGCCTTGGTCCAGCACCGCTTGCTGTAGATGGAGTGCAGGTCAGGGAGCTCAGTGTGGATGATGCGCTCAGCTGAAAGCACCACCCTCTGTAGAGCTCGTCTGTCCTTCATGGTGCTGTTTCCAAACCAGGTTGTGATGCTCCCCGTCAGCAATAAGAAAAACTCCTGCTGAAAATAATTAACTATTCACTCAACAGTGGGTATGTTCCTTAATCCTTTAAATTAGCAGTTATTAAACTATTAATTAAAAAACCTGACCTCGACCCCTGTCAGCTGTCCAATTACAGGCCGATATCAAACCTCCCCTTTATCTCTAAGATTCTGGAAAAGATAGTAGCGGAGCAGCTATGCTCATATCTACATAGAAATAGCTTAAACGAACTGTATCAGTCAGGATTTAGACCTCATCACAGCACAGAGATAGCACTCGTTAATGTAATAAATGACCTCCTATAGACCTCTGATCAGGATTGCATCACTATACTTGCGTTACTTGAACTCAGTGCAGCTTTCAACACTATTGATCATAGTGTTCCTCTTCACAGATTAGAAAATATAGTAGGAATTAAGAAAACGGCCATCTTGTGGCTCAGATCCTATTTGATTGTTATCCGTTGGTGTTCCACAGAGTTCAGTTTTAGGTCCACTTTTTCCCTTTACATGCTTCCTCTGGGCGACATAATTCATAAGTATGGTATTAGTTTTCATTGTTGTGCTGATGACACACAGTTATACGTCTCAGCAAAACCAGACATAAGACATAAGAGACTGGATGTTAATTAACTTCCTTCTGCTTAATCCTGACAAGACAGATGTTCTAGTCATAGGACCACAAGCAGCTAGAAGTAAGCTCTCTGATCACACCGTAACTTTAGATGGCCTTTCTGTTCCATCAAGTGCAACAGTAAAAGACCTCGGCGTGATTATAGACTCCAGCCTTTCATCAGCCTTTCATAATCCCTCTTCCCAGTTGTGTTGGACTAATGGCACTTAGTTATTAACCTAGTTAACCCAGTGTAAGTGTGTATCCAGTGATGTAAACTTTAAAGCACTTTTTGTAAGTCGCTCTGGATAAGAGCGTCTGCTAAATGCCTAAATGTAAATGTAAATTTGAAGCTCATGTAGATAATATCACCAGGATAGCATTCTTTCACCTCAGAAATATTGCCAAGATAAGAAATATATTGTCGCTAAACGATGCAGAAAAACTAGTTCATGCTTTTATCACTTCTAGGTTGGACTATTGTAATGCCTTACTGTCTGGTTGTTCAGTTAGGTGCATAAACAAGCTTCAGCTAGTCCAGAATGCAGCAGCGAGAGTCCTCACTAGAACCAGAAGATATGAGCACATCACCCCTATCGTATCTTCACTGCATTGGCTCCCTGTGAAATTTCACATTGATTTTAAAATACTACTCTTGACATATAAAGCATTAAATGGTCTCGCGCCGCAGTATCTGAGCGAACTGCTAGTGTCTTACGATCCGCCACGCCTACTTCGGTCAAAGGATGCAGGCTGCTTGCTGCTTGCCAGTCCTATACTATGGAATTAATGTTCGGGACTCAGACACAGTCTCAGTGTTTAAGTCTAGGCTCAAAACCTATTTATTTAGCCAAGCATTTTTATAAATAGATTAGCCATAAGGTAAAGGAGCAGATCTGGGGGACTCATGGACGTAGAGTATTATGGTGAACTGGTATGTTTAGATGCTGTCTTCCTCACTCTCATTTGATCACTCAGGTTTGTTGACGGTGAGGTGATTGTTTGCTTTACATCTCAGTTCCCCCTCATGTTTGTGTTTCCTTCTGGCTTCTCCCTTTTAGTTATGATGTCATAGTTAGTCCTGCCGGAGTCCCTGCTTGCACTCTACAGTAAATATACATTCACATTATACATTATGTGACTGTGACCAGACCGAACCATTATCTCTCCTTCTCTTCTGCTTTTTCCTCTTCTCTCTCTTCTCCTTTCTCTTTTGCCCTCTGGACCTGTCTGACTCGTCCTGGTGTCCTCCTTCCGGTTGGAGATCTCGTCACATGGATGCCCCGTATGGTCTGCCTGGGATGAGTATGGTGACTGGGTTCCACTTTTCCACGAAGACGGTCCTGTCCTTGGATGCAGACAGATGCAGACAGCTGTTCTCTGAGGACTTCAGGACTGGAGTTTCCTACAGTCTACCCGAGCCTCCAGGAATGGGTATCCATTTTAACTTTAACATATCTCCTATTATACATTTACATTTAGGCATTTGGCAGATGCTCTTATCCAGAGCGACTTACATTTTTATTTCATTATACATCTGAGCAGTTGAGGGTTAAGGGCCTTGCTCAAGGGCCCAACTTGGCAACCTGGTGGTTGTGGGGTTTGAACCTGGGATCTTCCGAAACGTAGTCCAATGCCTTAACTACTGAGCTACCCCTGGATATACCCCTGAGATACCCATTATACTGATGTTCCTCTCAAGGTTTCTTCCTATTACCATCTCATGGAGTTTTTCTTTGCCACTGTCGCCCTCGTCCTCGGCTTGTTCATCAAGGACATTCTTAGTCTTATCATTTTGATTCATACACATTCACACTTCATACAAAATAATTCTCTTGATTTTGCAAAGCTGCTTTGTGACAATGTCAATTGTTAAAACATTATAACAAATAAAATTGAATTGAAAATTTACTATAGGTGAGATGATCAGGTGTCCACATACTTTGGGCAGTATATGAAGTATACTTACACGCGAAAAAATACTGGGTTAAAAACAACCCAAATTGGGTAATAACCCAGCTACTGGGTAAATATTGGACTAACTACATGCTGGGTTAATTTAACCCAACAAAATGTGTTAAATATTCAACCCAAATGTTAGGTCAGAATTAACTATAATGTTGGGTTAATTCTACCACATAAATAGGTTATTATTATTTTCATGTTTTACAGTGAATCTGTAAAAAAAACTACTATGTCTATTAAACAGTTAAATTACTTTGATATACTGGTCTATTACAAAAAAATTTTTTGCAAAACATACATATATGCAATAAACAACATCCTATTAAATGTTCATAGAAAATTTTTTTTATTTTTCAAAAGGACAAGAACAGATAATCAACAGCACCATGATTACTATACTATTACTATACTATTACTATACTATTACTATACTATTACTATACTATTCATCACTTCACCATCTTCGTAACCCTGCAAACATTCTACAGAGAAGCTAAAAAGCTCAGACATCTTAGCCGTTTCTTTCATACACAGGTGGGGTTTATGGCTAGCAGCTATTCTCAGCTAAATTATCATCCAGTGGTATGGGCCAGGGGTAGCTCAGTGGTTAAGGCATTGGACTACGGTTCGGAAGATCCCAGGTTCAAACCCCACAACCACCAAGTTGCTACTGTTGGGCCCTTAACCCTCAACTGCTCAGATATGTAATGTAAAAATATGTAAAAATGTAAGTCGCTCTGGATAAGAGCGTCTGCCAAATGCCTAAATGTAAATGTAAATCCAGTACCTCAGACCAGCCGGAAAGTGTGTGTGTAACATTAACACGGTAACAGTAATAAATGTTACATATAGTAATAATTTTTCAGTCATATGTGAATTAGGTGAGTGAACATGTGTATACAGACCTTGTATTTAACGTCATTTCCCCTTAAATGTCCGAGGAGGATGAACCGTCATCAGCGGTGTGGGAGCTCAAGAGACACGAAGCTGAGTGACAGCCGCTGAATCCACCGGTGAACTTTGGGGGAGGGGCCAAGCAAACTTCAACCCAGCAGCTGGGTTACACAAAAACTACCCAACTCTCTGTAAATAACCCAGAAAAATTACCCAACAGCGGCAACCCAGCGTTTGGGTAGAAAAAACAACCCAGCATTTTTTAGTGTGTAGCAATGGACTTCTCAGCTTATTTAATTATTTCAGGCCTATAACCCCTATCTCACCTATGCGGTTTTGCGTGGTGGCCGTAAATACGGTTCATTATGATTCACCGCGACCTTTTGCCGTTGTGAGTACGTATCCATCTTTCCACGCGAAAAATTAAACATGTTTAACTTTTTTAGCGGGCCTCGCGGAGGTTTGCGGACCTTGGTGAATTTCGCGGAACGTCAGCGGAACGTCAGCGGGCAATCGTGGCAACTCACGGTGCCTGACACCGCATCTCACCGTGAGTCAAACCGCGCAGGTGAGATAGGGGTATAATACATTGATGTTGTCTCTGTGTTAGATAAAGATAGTATATTTTTAGGAACACTTGCTGGATTAGAAGCACGTTTGAGTCTCCTGATGTCATAATGAGATTCTGTCCTTAGGAACCCTGATGTAATACATTTACACACTTACTCATTTGTTTTTTGACTTTTTGACACACACCTGCTGACCTATTACTCGACAAGTTCACACCCTGAATACACACCTGTTGTGACGTTTCTGTGTTCCTCATTGTACATAAAGTTCACATTTCTTCCCGCCCTCTATAGATAAAGGGGTATCATGAAATCCTCATCCTGTTCTCGTTTGCCAGTTTTAACTTGAAACATTCATACTGTTCTTTCAGAAACTATACAGCGCATCTCAGAACTGCATGTTCTGGTCATCAATGAGACTCACTGTCTCTCACACACACACACACACACACACACAATACAGTGCTGTTATAAATGGGGCGTGTATGAGAATTTGGAACTCTGCCAGGTGGAAAAGTTGAGTTAGTGCCCAATGAAAGGGGAGATAATTGCCAGTTTTCCACTCACACTCTTATTCAAGTAATCTTAATACACACCAGTGCATTCATTCCAGATGAACAGAACCACACCAGATTTCACATTCAAAAATTTGAATACTCAGCTATTATTGGTCTTCATAAAAATTTCAGACATGGCTCCTGTTCTTAGCTGTGCATTGATCAAACCCAGTATGAGGTGTGGTGAGTGAGGTAGAAGAAGCCCTCTGGCCTGCATCAAGTTTGTATAAGCCTATTTTTGCACCAGTAACAGAAGTGGTGTCTCCATGCTGTGATGTGGTCATGGGAGTTGATGCTAGTCAGTGGCTGTGTTTCCATCAGCTACACCGTGGCACGTTTCCCAAACATCTACCACCCCTAGTCTATGTTTACTTCTGAGGTGCATCTGAAAGCAACAACACGCCAGTCATGTCGTGCTTTTTTCCCCAAATAAGTTTTTATTTACACAACCATACAAATACTAAATATCAAATTGGTGGCGCATGAAGGTGCAGAGAGGTCAGAAGGTCAGGCAGGCCCTCTCCACCTCTAACCCCTAGC
>CM060123.1:703724-716224 GCA_030522415.1 Channallabes apus
TGTGTGTATTTGTAGGTGTGTATCTGAGTATTTATGTAGGTGTGAGTGTGTGTAGGTGTGTGTGTGTGTAGGTGTGAGTGTGTGTAGGTGTGAGTGTGTGTTTATGTTTGTGTGTATGTATTTGAGTGTGTGTGTGTGTGTGTATTTGTAGGTGTGTATCTGAGTATTTATGTAGGTGTGTGTGTGTGAGTGAATAGGCAACTGTGTCTTTGTGAATGAGTGTGTGCATAGTATGTGTGTGTGTGTATGAGTGTGTGTGTGTGTGAATGTGTGTGTTTTGGGATGTGTGTGTACAGAGCTGCAGTATGAGTGTGTTATTGCACTCACTCATAATGTTACATAGAACCTCACCTCATCTCACACACACACACACACACACACACACACACACACACACACACTGTATACAATCAACACTTTACCAAGCAGTGTACACTCTTAACTCTTTAACTAATAACTAATATATGTGTACTTAACCTGTGTGTGTGTGTGTGTGTGTGTGTGTGTGTGTGTGTGTGTGTTGTGTGTGTGTGTGTGTGTGATGTGCTGGTTGACATTTTTGCTGAACACAGACCCCGTTGCTATGGCAATTACATCATGCTCATCTCTTTTTTTTCTTGTATCTTTACAGATGCTGCTGTTAGCATTAGCAGTGTGTGTGTGTGTGTGTGTGTGTGTGTGTGTGTCATACTCGCGCCCTAAAGAGAGCAACCCGTAACCTCGAGCGAAAATGGAGGAAAACTAAATTAGAAGTTTTTCGAATTGCGTATAAAGACAGTATGTGCAGCTATAGACAGGCTCTAAAAACTGCTAGGACCGAGCACCTTAGCCAACTGATAGCAAGAAACCAAAACAATCCCAGGTTCTTATTTAGTACAGTGGCTCGCCTAACAAAACCTAAGATGCCCGCAGAGAGTATCCCATCACAGTTTAGAAGTGAAGACTTTATGGACTTCTTTAATGAAAAAATCAATAATATCAGGAAGAAAATAATGGAGGTTCAACCTCTAATAGTATCTCACGATCCAGTTCAGCCTATAGCTTCACATTTAGATTTTCACTGCTTTACAGGTATAGGACAGGAAGAGCTGTATAAACTCATCACCTCGGCTAAATCAACAACGTGCCTGTTAGACCCAATCCCAACCAGATTTTTAAAAGAAGTGATGCTTACGGTTGGAGAGCCACTCCTAAACATTATTAATTCTTCATTACATCTAGGTCACGTCCCTAAACCTTTCAAGTTAGCAGTTATTAAGCCGCTTCTTAAAAAATCTAATTTGGACGCGAATGAAATAAAAAATTACAGACCGATCTCAAACCTCCCGTTCATATCAAAAATACTAGAAAAAGTAGTATCAGCTCAAATTTGCACATTCTTGCAGGATAACAACATCCTTGAAGAATTTCAGTCAGGTTTCAGGCCCCATCATAGCACAGAAACTGCACTAGTTAAGATTACAAATGACTTGTTTTTAGCTTCAGACCAAGGCTGCATCTCATTGCTAGTCCTGCTCGATCTTAGTGCTGCATTCGACACTATAGATCATAATATTCTCATAGATCGCTTACAAAATTATATAGGCATTCAGGGACAGGCACTAAAATGGTTTAGATCTTACCTGTCTGATCGCTACCATTTTGTAGATCTAAATGGAGAACCGTCTGGTATAATGCCAGTGAAATATGGGGTCCCACAAGGGTCAGTTTTAGGACCTCTGTTGTTCTCAATATACATGCTTCCCTTGGGTAACATCATTAGAAGACATGGGATTAGTTTCCATTGTTATGCTGATGATACCCAATTATATATCTCAACTAAACCAGACGAAATACCTAAGTTGTCTAGATTAACTGAGTGTGTCCAGGACATAAAAGATTGGATGACCAATAACTTTCTTTTACTAAATTCAGATAAGACAGAGATATTACTTATTGGCCCAAAAACCAGCACACAACAGCTTTCACAATTCAGCTTGCGCTTAGAAGGATGTACTGTTATTACCAGCTCAGCAGTAAAAGATCTGGGAGTAATATTAGACAGTAACTTGTCTTTTGAAAATCACATTTCAAATATCACAAAAACAGCCTTTTTCCATCTTCGAAATATTGCTAAACTTAGGAACATCTTATCCGTATCTGATGCAGAAAAACTAGTTCATGCATTCATGACCTCCAGACTGGACTATTGTAATGCATTACTAGGTGGTTGTCCTGCATCCTCAATAAACAAGCTTCAGTTAATCCAAAATGCAGCTGCCAGGGTTCTCACTAGATCCAGAAAATATGATCATATAACCCCAATATTATCATCCCTGCACTGGCTACCTGTTCAGTTTAGAATAAATTACAAAATAGTATTACTTACATACAAGGCCTTAAATGGTTTAGCTCCCACATACCTAACCAGTCTTCTGATACGCTACAATCCACCACGCGCCTTAAGATCACAAAACTCCGGACTTCTGGTAGTTCCCAGAATTTCAAAATCTACAAAAGGGGGTAGGGCTTTTTCATATTTAGCTCCAAAGCTTTGGAATAGCCTTCCAGACAGTGTTCGGGGAGCAGACACGGTTTCTCAGTTCAAAAGTAGACTCAAGACGCATCTTTTTAATCTGGCATACACATAACTCATCCCAGTACTCATACTCCAGTACACCTATACCGAATGGCAACTACGCTAATTCTCCCCATCTGTTCTGTATTTCTCTACCCATCCCGAGGCATCGGGAGATTTTGCCAGCTTCAGTAGACAAAGGCCGACCCTGCGAGGTTCCTGAGGCATCCAGAGAAGGACCAGCTCCAACTGGATTCAGCTTTATGATGGTTGGAGCTACACATGCTGCTCCTGTGCTTCCAGTGATCCAGACCTCATCTGCCCTCTGCACCTACTGACTCGTCCCTATGCTGAACTGGTCTTCATGACAATTTAAATATTTTCTGTCATATTGAATTTTCACCTGCACAACACACAAGATGTTATATCATTTCTATCTGTTATCGCCCAAATGAGGATGGGTTCCCTGTTGAGTCTGGTTCCTCTCAAGGTTTCTTCCTAATGCCATCTCAGGGAGTTTTTCCTTGCCACCGTCGCCGTCACCCTTGGCTTGCTCATCAGAGACATTTCATTCATTCATCTCATTATTATCTGCACATTTTTCTCACACCTCCACACTTCCAATTATTTTCTTTTCTATAATTAGCATTATTATTTGTTTTTATTTATTTATTTTCTATTATAATTTTATTTATTTATTTATTACTTTATATATAATTATTCTATATATATATATATATATATATAAAATGGTTTTTTTTTTTTTGTTTTTTTTTTGTTAAATTTCTTAAATTTTTGTGAAGCTGCTTTGAGACAATGACCATTGTTAAAAGCGCTATATAAATAAAATTGAATTGAATTGAATTGTGTGTGTTGTCTGCATGATGAACACTGAAGTGTTTGGATGTTTAGAGATGATACCATGGTGATCTCTCTCTCTCTCTCTCTCTCTCTCTCACACAGCTTCAGAGGCACTAATGCGCCTGCGTTAATCTCCCCTCCCTCCCTCCCTCCCTCCCTCCTCCCTCTCTCTCTGTCCCTCCTTCTTTCTCCCTCCATCACATGCGCCGGAGCAGCAGTGGCTGTAGTGTTTGTGGTTGTTTGTGGTGGAGTCGGAGGGAGAGGCAGATTGCGCGTGTGGTTGGACTGCAGGACGAGCGACTGAGACACAAAGAGGAGGACGATAAATACAGAGAGGAGGAGAGGAGCGAGGGATGGTGGGAGGAGGAGGTGCAGCACCGAGAGGCTGTGGAGCGACAGATAAGCTGAGAGAGAGAACGACAGAGTGGATTTGTGGAGGGAGGGATAGAGGGAGGGAGGGATGATGGAGGGATAGAGGGAGGGATGGGCCTCATAAACAGAGCTGCACTCATCCAACTGATCCGGGACTAAATAGTATGGTAACGTTTCCTCAACTCCCCTTCATCATCATCATCATCGTCGTCGTCGTCGTCATCATCATCATCTATCTGTTTTTTTACACATGATCCACTGCACAAGCCATGTTCACACACATAGTAACATCAAAGCATCTGTGTGTGTTTCTGTCCCTTTATTCTGTTCAATCTAACACCTCATCATCACACACACACATTGCAGCCATGTTGTGTGTGTGTGTGTGTATGTGTGTGTTTGTGTGTGAATCACTTGTGTTTTTTCACAATAACTCAGTTTTTAAAACCTATGCTGTGCTTTGTTGCTCATCCTGTTTCTTTCTTTCTTTCTTTTTTTCTTTCTTTTCTTCTGTCTCCTTCTGTCTCTGGTTTTAGCACTGACCATGAATCCAGAGTCTGTGTGTGTGTATGTATATACCATTAAACCTTGGATTATGAGCATAATTTGTTCCGGAAGCGGGCCTGTATTCCAAAACACTTGTAAACCAAATCGATTTTCCCATAAGAAATAATGGAAACTCAAATTATTCGTTCCACAGACCCAAAAAATAAATACATAAAAATAAACACAAAATATAAAGAAAAAATAGCGACACACTAACGGAATCACTGCTGTAAAGTAAAAATAAAACAAATTAACCTGCACTTTACCATTGAAAAGAATCGCGACAGAGCAGTGTTTCTGTGTAGAGCAGAGAGAAAGAGTGTGCGTGTGTGTGTCTGTGAAGGTGAAAGTAGGAGGGGTCTATGTGTGTGTGTGTGTGTGTGTGTGGGGCAAGGTGTCCAATGACGCGCACACACAGACAAAGAGCAGGCTGAGCCTTGAGCAAAGAGAGAAAATGGATCTTTAACCTCTCTAATGAGACTTGCTTTTGCTTTAGCTAAAGCTTTTTGCTTTATACGCTGTACACACACACATACAGACACAAAATAAAATTGCATCAGGAAGGGCATGCGGCATAAAACCTGTGCCAAGTTGTAGTGCGGACTGGATATTCCGCTGTGGTGACCCCTTGTCGGGAGCAGCCGAAAGACCAACAACAACACACGTGGTCACAGTGTTATAGTAAACAGTACACGCATGCATGGATGTTGATTATACCAGTAAGAGACGAGCACTAAGACCCAGCAGAAGAGACGATTACCCACAATTCCGCAGCGCAAGAGAGAGAAAAAACGTTGGCTCAGTTGTGATGACGTGACGCTCGGCGTCAAAACAAGAAGCGCATGCGTGATACATGATACTCGGTGCTCGTAAACTAAGACAATGCTCGTTTTTTAAGTCAGAATTTATTAAAAAGCTTTGCTTGTCTTGTGAAACACTCGCAAACCGCGTTACTCACAATCCGAGGTTCCACTGTATATATAAAATGTATTCACAACAATATTAAATGTTTTTACAATAAAGCTTTTATTCCAATCTTGTTGTTGAGATTATAGTAATTACAGAGCAGAAAGTGTTTGTACATGTGTGTGTTTGTGTGTGTTGTTTCTGCTTGACTGTCCCTTGAAATTCCCCACAGAGCATCGACTCATTATGAGGTCACATTACACACACACACACACAAGAGATGCTTGGGGATAAATAGATGAAAGTGTGTGAATCTCTGTGAGTGTATGTTTCTAAATTTTTTTTAAATAATATATGCCAAGTATGGTGGCTAAATGTGTGTGTGTATGTGTGTGTGTGTGTGTGTGTGTGTGTGTTACAGCTGGATAAGAGTGAGGTGTCAACACTGCCACTGCCCCCCTCAGTGGCCCATGGCGGCTCAGATGGGAACATCAGTGTGGAGGGGGTGGGGTCTGTGTTGGGGGCGGGGTCATGGCAGGGGGAGGGCCCAGGGGAGGGGCAGCGAACACGCGCTGCTCTGGATCACCTGCAGCAGAAGATCCTGAAGATCACAGAGCAAATCCGTGTAGAACAGGAGGCACGCGACGATAACGTGGCCGAGTATCTGAAACTGGCTCACAACGCCGACAAACAGCAAGCGTCACGCATTAAACACGTCTTCGAGAAGAAGAACCAGAAATCTGCGCAAACCATTGCACACCTGCACAAAAAACTCGAACACTACCACAAAAAGCTCAAAGAAATCGAGCAGGTTAGTGTGTGTGTAAACCTGAAGCAGGTGTGTTTCTTGGGTAGAAGTGGGAAGGTTGGGAAATAAGGTACATGTGTGTATACAACTGTGCAAATGGGGTACAAGTATGTCTAACACACTGGAAAGAGGGTACATGTCTGTACAGTATAGCTGTGCAAATGGGGTAGATGTGTGCATACAGCATTGGAAAGAGGGTAGATGTGTGTATACAGCTGTGCACTCAGGGCTGTGGGCACTCAAGGGCTGTGCAAATAGGGTAAAGGTGTAAATGTAAATGGGATACACCTGTGTATGTAAGTGTGTGTATACAGATAGATGAACGGGATACAGATGTGTATACAGGTGTGTTAGTGGAGTATGTGTGTATAGAGTTGTTTAACTGGCATCCAGATGAGAATACAGGTAGGTAACTGGAATAAAGGTGTCTAACTGGGCTACACACCTGGACAGCTAGGTAAAGGAGACACAGGTGTGTCTCTGGGTGTGCAAAAAGGGGTGCAGATGTTTTCACGGTGAGGTAAATAGGATACAGATGTGTATACAGGCATGTTAGTGGAGTACAGATGAGTATACAAGTGGGCAATGGCACTACAGGAAGTTTTACAGGTAGGTACGTAACTGTGGTACAACTGGTGTAAAGGAGATACCTGTCTTTATACAGACGTGTAAATGGGGTCCAGCTGAGCATATAGATGTAAGAATGGGGAACTGAAACGTATGTACAGGTGTGTAACTGTCACACCTGGCTATCTTTCAGAACGGTTTGGCGCGTCAGCCCAAAGACGTGTTGCGGGACATGCAGCAGGGCCTGAAGGACGTTGGAGCCAATGTGCGAGCTGGTATCAGTGGCTTTGGAGGAGGTGTGGTTGAAGGTGTGAGGGGCGGAGTCTCTGCACTCATACGCAACAAGTTCGGCAGCGCAGACAACATTACCCACCTGAAGGACACTTTAGGACCTGGCCACACAGAGGACGCACCCCCTCGGGCACTCAGTGGCAGTGCCACTCTTGTCTCTAGCCCTAAGTATGGCAGTGATGATGAATGCTCCAGTGGCACCTCTGGATCCGGGGCTGGGAGCAACTCTGGAGGGGGTGGGGCCATCTACCTGGGCAGCCCACGAATGGATGGACATCATCACCATCATCATCACCATCATCACACATCTACGTCATGGGACACACTGCTGGAGGGACTACAGGAGATCAAAGCCAGTCAAGTGCACATGGAGGACGCAATGGAGGAAATGAAGACACAGCTACAGAGTGACTACACCTACATGACCCAGTGCCTGCAGGAGGAGAGATACAGGTGTGTGTACAGGTGTATGTGGGGAGGACAGGTGTGTATTCAGGTCTTTATGTTTGGTACAAGTGGCTGCCGTGCAGGTGTGGGTACAAGTGACACAGGGTACAGGGTGGAGGTGTGTTTACAGGTGTTTATATGGGGCTAATGTGTGAGCAGGTTTGGGGGATAATGGTGTGTATATAGGTGTGTGTATCGGGTAAAGGTGTTCATGCAGAGACTGTGTATGTACAGGTTTGGGTGGGAAACCGCTATACAGGTAGATCTCGACTTACGAACAAGTTCCATTCCGAAAGCATGTTTGTAAGTCTGATTTGTTCTTAAGTGAGTCTTATAAACCTTTGACAAGAATATACAATGTAAAGCATACCAATCCATCATGTGGCACTGTAATCGCACTTATCCATCGTTACAACCACAAACTTACATGTATTTTATTGGGATTTTATGTGATAGACCAACACAAAGTGGCACATAATTGTCAAATGATTAATGGTTTTCAAACATTTTTACAGGTGTGGTGGGGACAGGTACATAATATGACTTTGTACGTCTGCCTGCAGTATATGAGTTATTCAGCTACAGATGTGTGTGTGTGTGTGTGTGTGTGTGTGTGTTTTCCTGAGCAGGTATGACCGTTTAGAGGAGCAGCTAAATGACCTGAGTGAACTCCATCAAAATGAACTGAGCAACCTGAAACAGGAGCTGGCCAGTATGGAAGAGAAAGTGGCTTACCAGTCGTATGAGAGAGCTCGGGACATACAGGTACACACACACACACACACACACACACACACACACACACACACAGATACCTGTTTAAAGATCTCTGTTCTATGATTTGCATTTCTTTACTTACTGAAAATGAGAAGATTATTGTTACATATTAGACTTAAAAATTCCAAAGTGCCATGAGGACGATATTTTTTATTCTATACTAATATATGACCATATATTATATATATTATACCATATATAATAATGACCATCCCATAACTCTTTCCATTCTGTGATGCTGGGGTTCATATGTATGTATGTGTATGTGTGTGTGTGTGTGTGCAGGAGGCAGTGGAGTCATGCCTGACACGTGTCAGTAAGCTGGAGTTGCAGCAACAGCAGCAGCAGGTGGTTCAGTTGGAGGGTGTGGAGAACGCTAACGCTCGCGCTCTGCTTGGGAAGCTAATTAGCGTGCTGCTAGCTCTCATGGCCGTGCTGCTTGTCTTTGTCTCCACCGTGGCCAACTTTATCACCCCTCTCATGAAGACCCGCGCCCGCATCGCCTCCTCTGTTGCCTTCACCCTTTTTCTTATCATACTTTGGAAACACTGGGACTGGCTGGAACTCTGCTTCCTGTCAGGCTGAGTCACATGACCTCAGAGCTCCACCCCCTTCCACAGTGTCTGTGAAGAACTGATGACGCTCCTCACATGAACACTGCCACTACTACAGAGAGGATAAGTGGGACACGTCCCATTTCCACCAGAACTCTGTATTCGGGCTGTACCTGAGCTCAGCACACTCTCGTGACATTAAACACCATATTTCTCGGGCTATAAGACGTGTTTTCTTGCCTTTTTATCATTTTAGATTTAACCTCTTTGTAGGCTGAATATTTATTGGTGTATTTACGGTAGGTTTGATGTTCCAGCAGCTAAAGGACGATTAAAGGTTCAGGTTCACTGCCTACTGTTAGCTTGGTGCTAACATCATACTAAAAACCTGCAGTAGCGGAAATTAGCATTACTGTAGCCAAAACCATGTTCTCACTGGACCTCACACACCTAATCGCCGTACTGAGAGAACAGGACCAACCTGGTCTGAATTATTAGCTTTATTTCATTTTCTGTTTAGCTTCATTAAATCTGCACTAAGGAGGTTAGCGCATTTCATTATGCTAGGTCGACTTTAAAACAACACAACGCTGCATAGATAAGAATACCTGAATGCTGCATTCACTATCGATCACTGTTTAGAAGAGCAAGAGCCGCCATATTGGAACTCTACACTCTGAAATCACACTGCGGTGTCTGTCATGTGACTGAATAATCCAACATGTTATTTGTGTTGTGCAAATATGCATCGATGGTTATGAGCAATAGTATGTACGCAATACTACATGACTTTGACAAGCGAACAGGAAAGCAGACTCTACTGAAGTAGCGCTAGTGAAGTTGTGATAACTCTAAACGCTAATCCTTATGCTTATAGTAACAGCCTGTGTTAAAATGTTCAATATACATCAGCAATGGAGTCTATATTACTCATGTACATGAAGCAGTGACAATCATCATCAGCACCAGTGTGGTGGCAGCGAAGAGTCCGCCACTGCATCACTGCCAACCAGCGCACTATCCCGGTGTCTACAGCGTATCTGTGCAGTGTTTACCACTAGGGGGCACTAAAACATTCTTTAGACCAAATGGGACCCTGATGTTAAAATAAAAGAATGCGTCTTATAGTCCAGGAAATATGGCAGGTGCGTTAGAGACTGTAGAGCACCAGACACGTGTTAGCTTTACACTCTTTCATATGCGCTTCTGAAAGAGAAGGACGGATGATGGATGGACACATGGAAAAGGCATCTATTTTGTTTATGTTGCTGCATGTGATGACACTCATCAGATTTAAGGTTAAACTCTTGACTGTGGGTCGTTTTCTGTGTTTTATCTGTTTCTGTTCGAATAAAGTCTCGGCTTTCATTCTGTGTTAATCTGTCAATAATCCTGCACTTTAGCGTTAGCTCTTCAGCAGCAGCTAATTACGACACAACGTGCTATCAAGCAAATTAGAGCAATTGTGTTATTATGTAATTAAACCCAGTAGCCATGTTAGCTTGCAAGCTAGCCACTAAAACCAGCTAGCAGTACATACTGTATGTGGCTCAGAAAGTATTTAACTTTGGAGGAGCTCGAACATAAACAAAATTATTTTTATTTAGAAATTGTTGATGTTCAAGATGGTTCCATGTTTTTATGTTGTCTCTTTAAAACCCTCGCTAGCTAAATTATTAGCCTCGTTTTTTTTTTTTTTTGCTAGCTTTTGCTTGAGGACTGTATGTTTCCTAGTTGGCATTACGTTACGCGGTTACATCCAGGATCTTGGCAGACATCTATAGTACAGATAATAATCTAATACTGGAGTCTTTACAGTAAGTTCACAGCGAGGGCAGTCTGGTCGTGTTATGAATGTTTACGTTTCAGGGCTCTGCATGACATCATGTTGTTGTGTTTGTCCATGTTTATATCCCCCATGATGGCGAAGCTGGCACTGAGTACACATAGCGACACATTAACAGTTTTATAAAGTTTATATTTGTGCCTGTTGATTACAAAAGAACCAAACCAGCTTGTATGTACATTTGGCTTTACTGAGAGCGCTGCGGAGAGAACAGACGGAGAGAACTCGCGTTTCCTCGGCGCTCCGATCGATAACACTCTCCATCATGGCTATTTTATACTCGCAGTGAGTCACAACTACATCGCCGGTATGTTCACTCACTTCTCATATTTATACCCTGTAACTGCACTGTAATCTTAATAAACACATTTACACACCTGTGTGAGAGCGTGTCTTCCTGTCAGGACCCAAGTGCCAGATCAATACTACAGGATTCACTCTGGTGGAAAGCGGAATAAAATGTTGTACTTAAGTAAAAGTGCTGTTACTTTACTGAAGTACAAGTAAATTTGCCCTTATAAAAATCTACTCAAGTAAAAGTAAAAAGTAGCTCATTAATAATTTACTCAGAGTTAAAGTTACTGAGCTACTTTTTTTAACAGCGTGGTGGTGGTGGTGGGGGGGGGGGGTTGTGCTTGAAATCAAAGTGGTCACTTAAATATGACCAGGGGTTTGCTTCAAAAGAATTTGTTGCCATTTCACTTCCAGCTGTGTCTTGTGAATTTACCGCGTTGGTTCTCCATCAATAAATCAGTGCAGAGGTTTCCAGGGTGCAATTTTTTTCCTTCCTTGTTGTATTATTTTTCATTCATTTATTTTTTTTTACTCAGTAGCGAATGATTTAAAATGTAGTGAAGTACAATACTTTAAACAAAACATACTTAAGTAAAATTGCAGATTTTAAAAACTACTTTAAAAAGTAGAAGTCCACAAAAAATCTACTCAATTACAGTAACGCGAGTAAATGTACTTCATTACTTTCCACTAGGGCTGGGCCGATAAACGATATCATATCGAATCGCGATTTATTTGATTTTAAAAACGATGAAAAGCTCTAGACATTTTTTGCTCGATATGGATTAATCTAAGAGCCAATCACACAGCAGAACAACACGACAACAACCAATCAGCGTGCAGCTTGCGCGTGCCGTGCAGGTCAAAGTTAATTTCCTACCGCACTTTGCAAAGCAAACTTGACACCAGGACGACAAAAAAAAAAAAGAGTGGAAGCAGCGACGAAAGTGAATCTAACCTCGAGTTATTATCCAAAGATGTTGAAATTGTCGACAAAAAAGGTAGCACGAACTCCGTTATATGAACACATCACCCACACGACCACACTGAGAGCATGAACATACGGCCCGATGCTACTCCGTCAACTAGCAGGGCTAGCAGTGGGGCTGTACCAAAGCAGATATCGATCATGTCGTCTTTCGTGGCCATTACACCTTATGAAAGGTGTCCAAAAGGAGCAAGGATATAACCAGGGCCGTTTCTAACTTTCTAGTGAAAGATATGATGCCCCTAAGCACACGAGGCTGAAGTTTAGCTCCTTATTCGCAGCTTCCGGTTTGTTTGGCTCCTTATTGCGCAGCGTCTCATTCTGCGGCTGAAGTTTAGCTCCTTATTCGCCTCGTTACTAACGGGAGTGTTCACGCTGGCCAAAGCTGAGCAGTTTATCAATAAAACGTTATTTTGGTGGCTTAAACCATTCTGGCCGAGCAAATATGAACTATACAACACCTAGCAGGTACACAACTATATAGTAAAAGTGAAATTGTCCTGGTCCAGATTGATAGCTGCATAATTCATTCCATGTTTGTTGTCACTGCATGTTTAAGCCATTATGTCAGTTTATTGGTGCCGTGTGAAATAGCCTTCATTTAACTCTGAATTGTGGGATAAAAAGACAGCCCTAGTGTGTGTGGTCTAAATGTTTCTCATTATTGTTTAAAAATCTCAAAACAT
>CM060123.1:718724-728724 GCA_030522415.1 Channallabes apus
TCCTGAGCCGAAGCCTTTCCCATGATGCATCACTACTGCAGAGAGCTCGTAAGTGAAGAGCTGCGATGCGTCAGAACAGCAGTATGGCTCCATGTTCAGGACCTGATCAAATGCCACGTGAACGCCGATCTTCTCCCTGTGGTTCCGGCCCGACCAGCTACAAACACACACAAAAGATATTTACAGTGTAGAAACAGCCCTGATGATCATGGACTGTATTTCTCACATCACACACCTGCGTACAGCGCCGAGTGAATGGGTTCAGAACCTCTCCAGTTCTCCACATGTTATGTTTCACACAATGACAAAGTAAAAACAAGTATTTGGAGAGTTTTATTAAATTACATTGGGTCAGAACACGCTCTTTCAATGATATTTTTACATTTCATACACTGGAGGACAAGATACCAGTCTCAGGAACATTTCTGTACGTCTGTCTGTCTGTCCAGACTTTGTCGCAGCATCACACAAAATTGTCAGTAATTTACTGAATCTCCTGCAGTCCTTAGAACTTCTGCCTGAAGTTTAATCTGCACCATCAGTGAAATGTAATGTGGAGTAAAAGTGATGTTATGTGTGGGATTTAATAATCTACTGTATAATAATCTACTTCAGTGTTTTTCAGCCACTGTGCCGCGGTACACTAGTGTCCCGTGAGAGATCGTCAGGTGTGCCGTGGGAAATTACTCAATTTCACCTAATTGGTCTAAAACATTTTTTTAGAACTAATAAGTCTGTGAATAATATGCCATTGCAGCTCCGCAAACTTCCGCGAGGACAGTCAAAAAAATTAAAGAACTTTTTCGCGCGGAAAGATGGAAACGTACTCACAGCGCCAAAAACTCGCGGTGAATCATAATGAACTGTACTTACAGCCACCGCGCGAATCCGCATAGGTGAGATGGGGGGTATTAGTGGGTGAGATGGGGGTATTAGCGGGTGAGATGGGGGTATTAGCGGGTGAGATGGGGGTATTAGCGGGTGAGATGGGGGTATTAGCGGGTGAGATGGGGGTATTAGCGGGTGAGATGGGGGTATTAGCGGGTGAGATGGGGGTATTAGCGGGTGAGATGGGGGTATTAGCGGGTGAGATGGGGGTATTAGCGGGTGAGATGGGGGTATTAGCGGGTGAGATGGGGGTATTAGCGGGTGAGATGGGGGTATTAGCGGGTGAGATGGGGGTATTAGCGGGTGAGATGGGGGTATTAGCGGGTGAGATGGGGGTATTAGTGGGTGAGATGGGGGTATTAGTGGGTGAGATGGGGGGTATTAGTGGGTGAGATGGGGGTATTAGTGGGTGAGATGGGGGTATTAGTGGGTGAGATGGGGGTATTAGCGGGTGAGATGGGGGGTATTAGTGGGTGAGATGGGGGGTATTAGTGGGTGAGATGGGGGTATTAGTGGGTGAGATGGGGGTATTAGTGGGTGAGATGGGGGGTATTAGTGGGTGAGATGGGGGGTATTAGTGGGTGAGATGGGGGTATTAGTGGGTGAGTGAGGGGTATTAGTGGGTGAGATGGGGGTATTAGTGGGTGAGATGGGGGTATTAGTGGGTGAGATGGGGGTATTAGTGGGTGAGATGGGGGTATTAGTGATTTGAGCTTCTCAACCCTGACTGCTATAAATAGTAAAAACAGAGAGAGACTAAGAGCTGTTGAGGAAGAGCTTCCTGTGTGTCTTTCTTCAGTTCCTGCAGGACATCAGCTCTGTGTTCATCCACAGGCCCAGGTTTCACACTGATTAGGTAGAAATATGAAAGATCATAAAAGACTGTTTTCATAGTGTTTATTTTATTCCTGTTCAAGACACTTTGATAAGAATTACTGTATATCGTTAATATAGGCTACAGAGTTTTTTTTTTTGTTTTTTTTTTTACAGTTTCGATTGTTGGTGTGCCTTATTTTTTTTCAATTAAAAATGTACCTTGGCTCAAAAAAGGTTTAAAACCCTGGTCTACTTTATAATAATCTCCTAATGCGCCGAATATTTTGACTGGGATTAGTTGATATTTTCACTTTGTCTGAAATAACAGCGCTGAAGTGGTATAAGTGAATTTTAACACGCTGGAGTCGTTTTAAGACAAAACTTCATCTTTATCTGATCTACTTTTTCCATTTCTCATCTGTGATTCTCTCTCCGATTACCGAACAGGGAGTGTATTTGTCTGAGCACCAAAGAAGGACAACTTAGTGTAAACAAGGCGTCAGATACTCAACCTTACAGAATGTCATTTCTCTATATTAATAAGTTAGACAGAGAGTTCAATTCAATTCAGTTTTATTTGTATAGCGCTTTTAACAATTGACATTGTCTCAAAGCAGCTTTACACAATCAAAAGAATTATTTAAGTTTGTATGGAATGTGAATGTGTATGAATCAAAATGTTCAGATAGTCCCTGGTGAGCAAGCCGAGGGCGACAGTGGCAAGGAAAAACTCCCTGAGACGGTAATAGGAAGAAACCTTGAGAACAGAGTTCTGCTGTACAGAAAGACACACAGACATGGACGTGGACTTCAACCTCTAATAATAATAATAATATCACTGATTACATTAAAGATCAACAGATTATTACTAAAATATCCATTTTCCATTAGTTTCTGCTCATCAGTACAGCGTATTATTAAAACTACAGCTGGGGGCGGAACTTTCTCTTACAAATCCCCAGTTATGGAATAGTCTTCCAAATATAATATACATTCACTTGATACATTATGTGACTGTGACCAGACCGAACTGTTATCTCTCCTTCTTCTCTGCTCTCTCTCTCTCTCACTACACCCGTCTCTCCTGAGCTGCCAGTGATCCAGACCCCCTTCTGCCCCCTGAACCTGTCTGACTCGTCAGGTTTCCTACAGTCTACCTGATCCTCCAATAACCAACTGGACTCCATATGAACTTCTCCAAATCTCCTGTTATACTGAACTTCCAGCCTCCTAACACACAGTATGAGTTCAGATCAATCCCTGTTATCTGTTTCACCCAGATGAGGATGGGTTCCCTGTTCAGTCTGGTTCCTCTCCAGGTTTCTTCCTATTAACATCTCAGGGAGCTTTTCCCTTCAGCACCGTCACACTCGACTCGTTCATCAGGGACGATCTGATCATTCTGATTCACACACACACTCACATCTCACTCACACACTCACATCTCACTCACACCTCACCTCACCTCACTCACTCACTCACACTTCAATAATTCTGATTGTGTGAAGTTGCTTTGCAACAATGACTGTTGTTAAACGCGCTATACAAATTCATTAATTAATACAAATTGATTAGAAATTGAGTCTGCTTGTGAATGATGCTACAAGCTCGGCATGGCTTTCTTTTAGAAGTTTCTTCCATTCTTCTTGGCGGACTCATTCTCGCTCCACCAGGTTAGATAGTCAGAGTCGGTGGTCAGGCAGAAATTCTCTACTGGGTTCAGGTCTGGACACGAGCTGGGCCGTTGCAGAACCTTTACAGAGTTGTTCTGAAGCCACTCGTGTTCCCTTTGTGATGTGCTTTGACTCTTTGTCTTGTTGAACTGTAAACTGTAGCCCCAGTCTGAGATCCTGAGCACTCTGGAGAAGGTTTTCACTCTGTATGTGTTTCTCCCCCAGTCTCACAACCCGACAGCCTGATGCTGCCACCACCGTGTCTGACTGTAGGGACGGGTTTAATAAACAGCAGTGCAGTGCCTGATCTCCTGATTCCTGAGGCAGTGGTGGCTGAGATATCAGAAGGAGGAATTTCACTGTGCTGTAATGGATATGCGACAACTAAAGGCTTAACTTAAATCTTTGTGGCGTTAGACTGGAGGATTTTGTTTCTCGTGGTCAGAGACTCCTTCAGGTGCTTTTTGGGAAACGGCCAGATGGGTGTCATGTGACTCGTCATGTGATATGGCTCCTGTCCGGCCGCTGTACCATACAGGCCTGATTAATGGAGTGCTGCAATGATGGCTGTCGTCCTGTACGCGTCTCCACAACGGAGCTCCAGATCTCATTTATACTGACCCTTAGGTTCCTGGTCCGACCCACACAGCCTCGATTAGTCTGGCTGAGCGGACAGATCCGTGTCGACTGCAGCTTGTTCCAAATCCTTTACATTTGAGAATGATGGCGATCCAGATCTGTGTTTGGTGTGTGTGTGTGTGTGTGTGTGTGTGTGTGTCTCGAATACGTACCGGAAGCGTTTAAGGTGAAGCCGCAGCACCTGAGGTAAACGATATATCAGCAGCTGTTTACATGCTTCGGACAGAGCCAGCGGCTTGCAGGAGGACTTGCGTCTTTTTCCTAAAAGACACACACACACACACACACACTTTACAAATTTCAAAAGTAAAAATCACAAACACGTGGCTAAGCTCCAGAGCTGATCTGTTCTTTCCTCACTGACCTGGACTGTTCACGTGTACAGTGTGCATGTAGTAAGATAATGTAACACCTTTATTTGTCCCACAGTGGAGAAAATATCTTTTTTACTGCGGCAAAGAAACAAATTTGCAAGTATATAGTAGGAACGGACCAGTGTATAAATATATAAGAAAAGAAAGAAACACAACTTTCAAACAAATTGCACTAGGATAATTGTTCTATTGCATTTAAGTTATTGTAATATTAATTAGAGAGTGTAGTGTGTGTGTAGTGTGTGTAGTGTGCGCGTGCTCACTGTTGCAGTAGTTACAGTTGTAGATGCGTCCCTCCAGAGCCTCGGTCTCGGTGAACTTGCTCAGCATCTCGGTGAGAGAGCAGCTCTGAGACGACGCCTGGCTCAGTTTAGCCACGCTGTGATAACGCTCAGGAAACTCCAGAGACAAATCCCAGAACGGCTCCACAGTGTTCGACTTCCGCTTACACGACAAACATGTCACCTGGACAGGAAACACACACACACACAAGCATTCAGTTCTCTCAAACTCAGCATGCACTAACCCATTTAATCTCAGCCCTCTCAGTAACACCGATACTCCGGTGGTTCCCGTGGTTCCGGGTCTGCAGAACTGACCTGGCTGAGCAGCTGGCCGTGGAAGATGGTGTTGAGGACCTTCAGCACCTGCTTGGAGAGCTTCCTCTGCGTGATGGGGATGACGATGCGTGTGCGCGTGTGCTGCCGTTTGGCGCCGTAGCCCCCGTCGGCCTC
The DNA here is from genome assembly GCA_030522415.1 of Channallabes apus. Taxonomy (NCBI): domain Eukaryota; kingdom Metazoa; phylum Chordata; class Actinopteri; order Siluriformes; family Clariidae; genus Channallabes; species Channallabes apus. The sequence continues at coordinate 723,849 of CM060123.1, forward strand.
GAGCTCCTGCTGCACCTTATCCAGCAGCTCACACAGGAACTCCTGCGCGTCCTGCTGGTCACAGCCGCGGAATGCCGGGATGACGTTCCACACGGAGTGCAGCATGGCGAAGGGAGACACCAGCGTCCAGCGTCCCGACCACATCACCCTGAAGAGCGTGTGCAGCTCCTGGCACAGAGACACCTGCAATCACAGCAACACCACAGCGGCGTTTAGTCACAACGCCGACCCTCAGTAACGCCGCGCCTCACGTCCTGCCGAAAAGAAATCGAGTTATAAACACAGACAGACCTGTTGGCCGGACAAAGATGACGCGCGAGGGTCTTTGGGCTGCGCCGGTTTCTCTCCTCCCATCATGCCTTGCGTTTTGGCCAGCAGTAGCTGCTCCGTCTCGCACAGATCCAGCGCGAGGAAACACTCCCTGAACTTCCGCAAGTGGCTCAACACCTGTAGGATCGAGTTCATGTAGCACGTGTTGCCTAGGTTACGCAGCCCCGTGACGCCCGGCGCCAGTCGCCTGCGACGCGCTAACAGAAAAGACGAGGCGGCCCGCTTTCCCGCCACGCCCGATTTCACAGTACGGAGCGCCTTCCTGGGATTCTTTGACAAAGTCTTGCTGGGAAGCGGAGCTTTTTCAGGCAGGTCGCGAAATTTTCTGGGGATCAACGTGATCAGTGGCCGCGGCGCCTGCGTGAGGAGACGTGCGCTTTTCCTTGGCGGCGCATTACCGTCGTCTCCCATGATCCTCTTCTTCATTTCCTTACGTTGCCGCCGGAGCTCCTCCTTCTCCTGTTGCAGTTTTCTCCGCTCCTCTTGTTGTCGCGTCCTCCAGCGGCGGAAAGCGCTCACGAGCAGCACGCGCCGCCGGTGTCTGAGCGCGGCGTGCAAAAGCCCCGCCCCTTCCCCGCTCACAGAGTTCGGCAATAACGACGACGCTGAGCGCATGGAGCGACGCCCAACGTCCCTTATGGTGGACAGCGCCCCACGCAGGAGCTTTAGGTCGCCCTCAGCATTGTCGTTCAGAACGTAGTCGCCACATGCGAAGCAGAACACGTCGAGCTCTCGCACCTCCATGGCGAGTGGGTGCTGAGTCTCGCGGTAGTGCTTCAGCGAGTGCTCCTCGATATAGTGACCGCAGGCCACGTGCGAGCACTTGAGACACGCCCACACGGACTCTGTGGTGTCGCAGTCCACACAGCGCCATTTCTGAGGGTTCAGGGTGGAGTGGTGTTGTCCTACACGCAGTCGGACCACATGCTTGCAGCGCTCCATCGCTCCCACACGCGCATCAGCCCTCAGGAGTCAGGAGCCACAGCGCTGCGGCATGACGGGACTGGAGCTCTGTGCGGAGAGAACACACACACACACACATTAGATCACACACATGTTTACGCTGATATTCCAGTTAAGACTGAGGAGGCTGTGTGACTTACCCTGAAGGTCGACTCATAAAGGTGTGATGGAGCGCGCACCGAGCATCATGACCTCACAAAGAAGGTCTGGTCATCAGCGGCGGCCTCGCGTCACACTGCAGCGGAGAAACGGAAACATGGGGTCAGACATCACGCAACAACCGGCGCCGAGGGTCCGGGTCTCGTCTGGGTCATCAGACAAGACCGAATCAGAACAATGTGGTGTTAAAGAGCTGATAATAAACTGAGTGTGTGTGTGTGTATATAAAAGAGAGTGTGTGCCTCATAACCAGTACCAGAGTCAGGACTTTTACTCCTCAACTGGAGCTTCCGGTCCGGTTCTGCCACGGGGCACAGGGAGGGGGGGGGGGGGACAATAATCTGAGTCCCACTGAAGTGATTCCGAGCCGCTGAAGTATCGCGATATTTCACTGTATCGCTCTCGGAGCAGAACTCCAGCGTTATGTCTCCCTCAGCGAACAGTGTTTATAAAACTCCCTCACGACCTCATCAACACACACTTTAGCATCAACTGTGAGGAAATTTACCTCATGTTTTAGATTCTGTCACGGAGAAGGAGAAGTTAGCGAGCCACGCTCGCGAAATGCCGGTAAGCTAATGCTAACCAGGCTAAGCTCGTGAGCTAGCCTAGCATCCAGCAGTACTTACCTCAGAACAAAGAGCGCTGTTCAGCCCCAGCCTGAAGAATGAGCAGGCAGTAAAACTTGAGTGTTGAGAGTTCCTGCACCAACACACACACACACACACACACACAGAGAGAGCCCGGGCTTCACCCTCGCGGGGGGTCACTCCGCTCACAGCAACTTTAGTTTTTAATCTTCACACAGACACAAAAGCACGGGGAGCTCGAGCTCGGATTAAACTCCGGGATTTACACCAGCGAGGACAAAAATGTAAAGTTTAGAGTGTCGCCGTGTTGCTGCGGATAAACCCTGAGAAGCCGAGAGAGACTCGCTGCCGGAGCTCCCGGTGGGTCTCCGTCTCTCTCCGTCTCCTTCAGCTCTCCGTCTGGATGCGGCTTTTAATTCACCCTCATCATCTCCCGCACGCGAGCTGTCACGGATTTTGTTTTTTTGTTTGGGTTCAACCGAACCCGGACCCGGACAGAATCCCAGACTGTGTCCCAAAAGCTTTCGTGTCCCCTACACAGCGCACTACAGAGCCTGTACACCAGCACGGCGCTCCGCTCGGTGTGTAGCGCACTACAGATCCAATACGGAGCCGTTTGGGATTCAGAATTCAGTCGCATCATTTCTGATTGGTTGTGAACACGATGAAGCTTGATTCTTATTGGCTGTTGGACATGCCAGTCACAATATACACGTCCGTGACGTCAGGACGCAGGGGCGGGGCAAAGAGGATCCGTTCGACTTGTTCAGACGGACCGTTTTGTGTAGTTCAGTGTGTAGTTGTGGAACTGAGGAACCTTAACCTACAGGAACTATTACAAACGCATAGAGGAGATAAAGTTACTGCTCCTTGATTTAATATCACAAGAGAACAATCTGATTGTGTGTTTAACTTTGATTTTCTCAAACACACACAAAAGTTTGTTCACTGGCAAATTTCTTTGTTTTTGTTTAGTGATTAATTCTATACATTCTACAACAATACTGGGGATTTAAAAACTCTGAAATAACACATATGGTATTAGGTAATTATGTAACTACAATATCAGTCAGTTGTTATTTCCGTCAAGGTTCTGGAACAGTTCTCACAAGCATTACAGTTTTGTGTCGAGTGTGTTTGTAAAACCCATCAAGTTCAATGATGAAGACCTTCCCAGGAGAACAAGACCAAAACTGAGGTCTGCTGCAGAGGAGACGTTCATTTAGGCTGAATCCCATTTCTACCCCTTACCCCTACACATAGCCCTACCCCTCCGTTTGGTGCGTTCACGTGCAGGGGTAACGGTGTCTCATTTCTCTTTTGGTTGGAGGTGTAGGGGGAGGGGGAAGGGCCAGATAGCCCTCCAAACGAAGATTTTTCGGGACCTCACTTCAAACGAAGGGCTAAGCGAAATTTTCAACATGGCGGCTCACTCGAGCAAACAGACCCATAAATGTTAATTTTTGCCATTAATAAAGATTTTTATGACAAGTTTTCATTATATGTATATTACCTCTAGTCTTGTGTTTGTGTTTATGGTGATGTTCTGTAAAGAAATGTTTGCAAAAAAATCGCTAAAGTTTGCTAGCGGCTAGCACCGATTGCACGATATTACAAATATATATTTTTATGTCACATACACTTTACTGCATGCTACAAACAAATATGAAAGTTCAGTAGCGCGGCAGTTTGCCGAGCATTTGATAACACATTGTTTGTTTAGCTTACGGCCATATGTGTACATGTAAATGAACGGTGCTTACACTATTCTTACTTATTGCAACGTGACCACAGTTTTGTAATTTATATTCTGTATAGGGATGAAATACGGCGCAAAAAAACTTTGGGAGTGAGTAATCTCTCTCTTATTGTAATGTGTGATAAACATCGGCGCAGGTCCTCTAACGTAACATTAGGAACTAGCGACTACGTATGATGACGTATAACAGTGTTGTAGTGGTGTCCCATTTCTTAGGGGAAATATTTAAACCCTTCCCCTTTCCACTTCGTTTCAAGGGACAAGGGGAAGGGGCAAGGGGTAGGGGAAGGGGTAGAAAATAGAAATGGGATTCAGCCTCAGAAATCACCAATTAACCACCAGCACCTCAGATTAGAGCCGTTATGAAGCTTCACAGAGCAGAAGTAGCAGATATACGTCTCAATATCAACTGTTCAAAGGAGATTATTGTATTTTGGATAATAAACGCCTTCAGTATTGTTTTACAGACCATGTAGTTAGAAGGGGTGTACAAACTTTTGACTGGTGGTATATATACTCAGCAAATAAAGAAACGACCCTTTTTCAGGACTGTGTATTTCAACAATAATGTAGTAAAAATCCAAATAACTTTACAGATCTTCATTGTAAAGGGTTTAAACAATGTTTTCCATGCATGTTCAATTAACCATAATCAATTAATTAACATGCACCTGTGGAATGATCGTTAAGACCTTAACAGCTTACAGAAAGTAGGCATTTAAGGTCACAGTTGTAAAAACGCAGGACACTAAAGAGACTCGTCTACCGACTGTGAAAAACACCCAAAGAAAGACACCCAGGGTCGCTGCTCATCTGCGTGAACGTGCATTAGGCATGCTGCAGGGGGACATGAGGACTGCTGATGTGGCTATAGGGCAATAAATCGCCATGTCCGCACCGTGAGACGCCTAAGACGGCGCTACAGGGAGGACAGCTGATCATCCTCGCAGTGGAAGACCACGTGTAACAACACCTGCACAGGATGGGTACATCCGAATATCACACCTGCGTGACAGGTACAGGATGGCCACAACAACTGCCCGAGTCACACCAGGAACACACAATCCCTCCATCT
>CM060123.1:733724-748724 GCA_030522415.1 Channallabes apus
CATGAACAAGAACCCACCTGTCAGGTAAACTCTCTGCCCCATGTGTTCTACAACCTCATGTTGTTCTCACAGACAGTCGCGTATGAAACACACTGATGGACTGAAAACATCTCTCTTACCTCAGGCCCTGTGTGAACAGTGTGTGTGTGTGTGTGTGTGTGTTTATACGAACTCATTTACTGCGCCAGCTGATTTCTGTACGATTGATGACGTAAACAGGATGTAGTTATTTTCTTTAATCTCAGGTTTATCACTAGAAGATCTGATCGGACATGAAGGTCACACGCTGTCCCGCGACCCGTCACAGCACAGCCGTAAGAATGTTAATAAAAACGCTGAAATCACATGCAGTGAAGCTCCTGGGGCGAGGACATGAGTGGCTGAGGGGAATCATCTGTCTCAATGTGTATTGAATCTGTGACATGTGGCCAATAGGGGGCAGCAGTGAGTGGGCTCCAAAATATCTGCAAGCCTGAGAGCCTGAAAAAAAATCTAACCACAATTACTGACATTCAGCTTTGAACCTGAAGTAAGACCTACACTGTAAACTGTGTGTGTGTGTGTGTGTGTGTGACAGGCGTACGTTAGCTGACATAATCATGGAGAAGATCACGGAGAAGCAGACGGAGGTGGGCACGGTGATGTCGGAGGTTTCAGGGCAGCCAATGCCTCAGCTGGACCCGCGGGTTATAGAGGTGTACAGAGGAGTCAGTAAGGTGAGGCCACGCCCATGCCATTCCCATAACCACACACACTTCCTTAAAGGAACTTGATAAAACAAAAAAGTCTTAATAGTGCCTTGCAAAAGTATTCAAACCCATTACAACTTTTCCACATAAACTCTGTTTACTAAGTAGGTGACTTCTGAAGGTAGTTGGTTCCACTGGATCTTAGTTAGGGCTCTCAGAGTTAAGGGGACTGAATACAAATACACCATTTAAACAAATTACAATTTCACAATGATGTCACTTTGTGTTGGTCTGTCACATAAAATCCCAATAAAGCACATTTACGTTTGTGGTTGAAGTGTGACAAAAAGTGGAAAAGTTCAAAGGGTGCGAATACTTTTCAAAGGCACTGTTGTGATTTTCTTCCTGGCTGCTGTGATGTTATCACGTGTGTGTGTGTGAAGTTTTCTAAAGTTGAGTGGCTTGCTGCTGATGAAGCGTGTGCTTGGCTCCTCACTCTCACGTGTGCTGCAGCCTGGTGTGATCACGGCCTTCTGTACTGACTGTGCGGTTCTCTCTCAGGTCCTGTGTAAGTACCGCAGTGGGAAACTGCCCAAAGCGTTTAAGATCATCCCGGCACTGTCCAACTGGGAGCAGGTCCTTTACCTCACCGAGCCTGAGACATGGAGTGCAGCGGCGATGTACCAGGCCACACGGTGCGACACACACACACACACACACACACACACACACACTATATAGCCTGTCTATAACTGCAGCTGCATTATTCATATATGGAACATGTGTATGCAGGATTTTTGCATCAAACCTGAAGGAGCGAATGGCTCAGCGCTTTTATAACCTGGTGCTGCTGCCGCGGATCAGAGACGACATCGCCGAGTATAAGAAGCTGAACTTCCACCTGTACAGCGCTCTAAAGAAGGCTCTGTTTAAACCCGGGGCCTGGTTTAAAGGTCAGGCGTGGTTTATGTTATGGTGGTGGTGATGATGATGATGATGATTAGGGCTGCACGATATTAAAATATGCGATATTGTTGTTGAATACTGCGATAACAATACTTCTTGCGATATAACATTTCCCTAGAGAAATGCATTTTTTATTATTATTATTGCCTATTTTTATTATTATTTATTTATATGTAATGATGATACTAAAATAAACAGGTAATAGATATTCATCTGATGTAATTAAATCTAATTCAGGCTAAAAAGAAACTATATGTCAAGGAAGTTGCAAATATTTAGACTTCAAAACACTATGAATGACTTAAACCCCTCAGCAGATATTCTGACTTCTGGTTTGCTGTTACTATAAACCTGATGAATTACTTTCAAACATTACTGTTTATTTACGTGTAACCGTACACTCATCGATTTCATTTATTGCAACTCTTTACGATACATATATTGCGTATACCATTATCGCGATAACGATTATTTTTTGATATATTGTGCAGCCCTAATGATGGTGATTTCTGGACAGAACAATATTATGCTGTGTAATCAGTCTGGTCTTCATCAGAAGTTGCATAATTATATTAGAGCACTAGGGGGCAGTATTGTTATTCGCTTACTCTGCATACTGTCAATTGGAGTCAGGAGTCCAGAGTACTAAACCTGATAATAAACTGCTGAGTTACATGTGATATGATCAGCTGATGTAACAGTGCTAACGAACTAATCTGCAGTAATTGATGAGTGATTGATTTCTCTCCTGCAGGAATCCTGATCCCGCTGTGTGAGTCAGGGACGTGCACTCTGAGAGAGGCCATCATCATCGGCAGCATCCTCACCAAGTGCTCTATTCCTGTACTGCACTCCAGGTAGCACACACACACACACACACACACACACACACACACACACACACACACATGCTCTCAATGTGTAGATCTCAGCTTCTAGCCTGTTGCGATGTGTACTTTGGGATCTCTTTATGTCCTAAACGACTGACTCTTTGGAGTGGAACGCAGGAGCAGTGAATATTGTAGTGTACAGTACGGTACAGTGTACTCCAGAGTGTCACGTTTCAAATATCTGATTGCGTCTCTGTGTCTTCCTGCAGCGCCGCCATGCTGAAACTGGCAGAAATGGAGTATAACGGATCGAACAGCATCTTCCTTCGCCTGCTGCTGGATAAGAAGTACGCGCTGCCGTTTCGCGTGTTGGACGCGCTGGTCGCTCACTTCCTGTCGTTCCGGACAGAGCAGCGCGTACTTCCTGTGCTGTGGCATCAGAGTCTGCTCACACTGGTGCAGCGCTACAAGGCCGACCTGTCCTCCGAACAGAAGGCGGCGCTCCTGGAGCTGCTCAAGGTCCAGACGCACGTGCAGATATCAGCAGAAATCAGGCGCGAGCTTCAGAACGCAGAGTCACGAGACCAGGAGGACGCCACGCCCGCCATGGCACTGGACTGAAAAACACACCACTTCTCAAATCAGGACTTCATATCTGAGTGTATTCACCCTGCTGGATGTACACTGAGCACAACGGACCGTTACTGCCCCGTTACTGCCCCGTTACTGCCTGATCACATGTTAATAAACCTGTTTATTACAGTCTAATGTTAGTAGAGGATGGAAAAGGAGAAGTCACATCACTCAGGACGGAGTGTGTGTGTGTGTGTTTTCATATACAGGGGAAACTGTGGTCAGTGTACCACTTAATTCAAGTTATTTCTGAATATCAAATTAAATGTAAATAAACACTTTTTCCACTAAAGGTGTTTATTTTACACTAGTTAATGTTGCTTTTCTGAAGCTGTTGGCTAATTGCTAACATAACCAGTGTGTCCCTTGAAAGGTCAAGTTAAGGCCAGATATTACACACTTCATACCTGATTATTAAATATGTAATAAATATAGACTGTAACATCAGTGTGTGTGTGTGTGTGTGTGTGTGTGTGGTTATTTCACTGTCTTTTCTGCCCCCTTTTGTGGATAAATTTCACTAAGTCACTCAATTATTAAATCAGTCAAAGATCAAGTGTTGAAGGTTTTAAATCTTTTAAATCTTTTTGTATTTATTAGTGTGTTTGTGTAATAAATCCACTTCCGGTCACTATATCATGTGCTACACGCAGAAGGCTCGCGTGAGAATTAGAACGTGCTAACAGTCTCGCGCGCGGGCAGCCTGGGCGCCATTTTGAGCTCCCTCCTGACAGGAGCAGGCTAGCGGAGAAAACACTGATAAACCCCGCAGGTTTAGTGTTTAATATATTGTTCAAAGTGTCTGCCGGTAGTTTAACCAGCTAGCACTGCACTCATGTCGTTTAATGAGTGACTTGTGCTGTTTAAAATAAAGGTTAGCTGGAAATTTAGCTTAAAAACAGCTCTGCTAACTGGTTAGCTTCGTGGCTAAATCTTAACAGTTAAATAAAATTCCTCGACTCGGAATAAACACCGTCACTGTTATTGCTATTTAATATTCACATGGATTTGATTTGTCACGAAGACACGCTCGAGGCCGCCCCAAAGCACAGGCTGGTTCGGGCGGTCCGTGACCCGGTTCTGGTGGAGGATGGCCGGGTCTGGAGGAACCTGAGGAGTTTAGAGAAGAACTACGCCGTGTGTCGGCCTTATTTCGGCTCCGTGCAGACGGAGGTGCAGCCGGACATGAGGAGGATCCTCACGGGGTGGATGTTACAGGTACCGAATTTAACCAGAACACCAAATATAATGAGACCTGGGCGTTGTTTATTTCACACACACACACACACACACACACAGATGAGTGGAGATGTGTCGTTTGCGGAGGAAGGAGTCAATGAGTCGACTCTTTGAAGTGAATCTTAAGAGCCGAGTCGGTTTCACTGTTTATAGGCATATTAATAAGAACCGCCTTTTAATTTAATCAAGTAAACTTTTCATGAAAACTTGGACACCATTGCAAATCCAGTGCAATTACAGTATTTTGTTTATTAAAAAAATCTAACAATGAGGGAACAATCACAAAGAACAATTACTGGTGAAAATATCTTCTCGCATCTCTATCTCTACCTGTGAGAACCGAAGTGGGTGTCGACTCTGAATCGTAATGCAAGTGATTTGATTCACTGTACAATGTGTCAGAGTCCCATCAGTGCTGCTGACATTTTCACTCCAGAGTCACATCCAGGTGAATGAATGTGTCCTGAAGTCACACAAACACCAACCACAGTCGAGGGAATCGTTTCTGAAAAAGTCAAATCGAGACTTTTGATACAGAATAACAGAACAGAGTCCTGAGAGTAAAAACTCCCTTTATTTCTCTACATAATCACCTGATACACTTATGCACTTATCCCAGTGTTTCACTAGTGCTTGAACACCATCAAGGTAGAAAGTTCTCTCAGCAACTCCTTTATTAATAATAATAATAATAATAATAAAATAAACCGCTTGTTTTGATTACCAAAGGCGTTGTGTTTTTCGCAGGACAATACTGCACACCGCACCAGCTCCACATTACAGGGGCTCGGCTGGGAGTGTTCGCCACATCCTCCCGTACCGTACTCACCTCACTCCAAGACATTTTACATGTTTGGGCAAGCATTAAAGGAGTTCCTGGGAGGCCGGTGTTTCATAGGCTGTCTGATCATGGCTCCGGCCTTTCTACCTTGATGGTGTCCATGCACTAGTGAAACACTGGGATAAGTGCATCAGTGTAGCAGGGGATTATGTAGCGACATAAAGGGGGTTCTGTTATTCTGCACTATTATGAAAACTCCCGCTTTAACTCAAACACAGTTTATAATTCCTCATGGTTTCTCCTTGGATTCTCCAGGTGTGTGAGGAACAGCGGTGCGAGGAGGAGGTCTTTCCGTTATCAGTTCAGTACCTGGACAGGTACATGGCTCAGTGCGAAATGTCCACGTCCAGTCTGCAGCTGCTCGGCTCCGCCTGCATGTTCCTGGCCTCCAAACTCAGAGACTCGGTTCCTCTGAGCGCTGTTGATCTCTGCATCTACACCGAGAGCGCCTTCTCCCTTACACAGCTACTGGTAATCTTCATGAAGAGCTGGTGATCTAATCATCACACGTGGCTTATAAACCCAGGCATCTTCACACGTCACTGCTGATTGGCTTCTGTTATCGTGTTTAATTCAAATAACAGTTTAATTGTCACCTAGAGCTAATGGGTTCTGTGTGTCCTAAATGTGTGTGTGTGTAGCAGTGGGAGTTACTGGTGGTGTCTAGGCTGAACTGGGATTTGGCCTCAGTGTTGCCTTCTGACTTCCTGGAGCCGCTACTGCAGGGACTTCCCATAATTCCTCCTGACCCCTCAGCCCTGCGCAAACACACACACACTTACATCGCTCTAGCTGCTACAGGTAAACACACACAGGTGCAGACACACATAGCCATTTATTTCCATACAGGTACTGTTTCTCATGGTAATGGTTCTGTATAAACACGTTCTCTCTCTCTCACACACACACACACACACACACACACAAAAGTAGTGCTGGCTCCAGAATATTCTATGTATATCAGTTTTGTGTGTGTGTGTGTGTGTACCCAAGCAAGGTGTGATTTGAAACCCCTCTCCCCCACCTGCCCTTCCTCGTCCAGGAACTCAGGTAGCCCAAGGCAACCACAGGCTTATTATGGGATAGTGTAAGCCATTCTTCTGGGCTCAGCACTTCCTGCCAGTGAGCTATTGTGTATGAAAGGACAGAGACACACCTGTCTTAGAGACACAACACCTGTCTAACAAGGTGTGTGTACTCCTCCCAGTCCTGTGGCGTAGGCTGACGGTCAGTGGGGTCACAGAGGAGCTGTGTGTGTGTGTGTGTGTGTGTGTGTCCATTGTGCCTATTTTTATCAGAGCTTTATATTAGCACTCACACTCACACACACACACACACACACACACACAGGTTAATCACTCCCATACATAAATAGAATTAAACTCTATTGTGGCTTATTGCTGATCAGAGCAGTGTAATGCAGTGCTGCCGTAGTGGTGATGTCATTGATGCTCTGTTTTATGTGTTTTATTGGAAGTTTGTTACATGTTACTGATCATGTGTGGTGTTGGACGGCCGTGTGTCACTGTTAGCCTGAAGGGTAATGCATTAGTAAACATGCTATAATCTTTATGCAGTGTATTACAGCTCAGTTATTCTGTACATTGTGTTGTCTCAGGATGAGTAGGTCCAGCTACTATTTGAAGTGTGTGTGTGTGTGTGTGTTGCAGAGTTTACATTTTCCACCTATCTGCCCTCCGTTATCGCCTGTAGCTGTGTGACTGCTGCAGCTCGGCGTCTGAACCTGCTGGATGGCGCGCTGCCCTGCGACACACTCCTGCAGCTCACGGCTAACCTCTTAGACACTGACCTGGTGAGACTGAAGTGTCTGTCTATAAACATGAGCAACGCTGCTAACGTGTGATAGTACAGAGTCTGATCGTGATGAGTTTCACGTCCTCTCGTCTCTGGTGTTGTTTGCGCTGCTCTCTCATCTGTGTTTTTCCACACTATATGCAAACACCGCGGGTGGAGTGGCCCAGGATAGCAGCCATCTGTCAATACACACACACACACACACACACACACACACGCGCATGCACGCTGCTGTCTTGTGGTGTGTAACTGGGGGCAGCTTAGTTTGGGTTCGTTTCATACATCATGATTTAGTTTAAACAAAATTTTAAAAACGACGTGAGGCTCATGAAGGCGTTTCTTCTTGTTCCTCCCAGGTGTCTCTCTGTAACTGTTACTCCGCCTTGGAGGAGACTCTGAAGGTCACTCTGCCCCCAGATCCGGCCCCACCTGTCCATGAGGTCAGCAGCACAGCTGTTAGCACCCAGGAAGTCAAACGGTCCCCTACGGAACCCTGTCAGGTGGATCACACTGTTAGATCACTTTCAGGACGTGCGGACTGAAGAGATCAGCAGCACACGTGTTACACACACACACACACACACACGTCAGTTATGGTGACTGGATCATACCTGCTGTTTAATGTTACATGTTCAAATATTCAGTTAAATCAAATATTACGTTTATGACATTAGGTTACTTATTATAGGGTGGAGTTAATTTCTCATTATATTATTACTACAAAGCGTCTGGTTAAGGATTAAAATAAACATTTATTAGTATTAATAGATTTAATCAGGAGTGTCTTGTCTCCTCAGCTGCACATTCAGAACATTCTCTGCTTATTAATTTCCCTGTTCCTCATTTCCCTGCTTTTCACTTCTGGGGTTCAGAAAGCTGTAAGTTCACTAAGATGCACTTGTGTGTATATATACGTATAATGTGTGTTTTAATGTTCCTAGTGTTGTATCTGTGTGTGTGTGTGTGTGTGAGAGAGAGAGAGAGTGAGTTAAACTGCCTGCGTGGCACATTTCCTTCAGGTTTTGTATACCTTTGCACAGGGTTTGCATGTTATTTGTCCTTTGCACACTGCACCAATGCTGCTTTCCCAATGTCACTGTGAGAGGGTTAAAGTGAAACCCAAAGGATATAATAACTGATATAATAACTATATATATATATATAAATATTTCTGCTTAAATAATACACTGCTGTTTTTAAAAGATCTCCTTCTTTTGGTGAATGTGTGTTTATCACATGATTAACAGATGATAGAAGGGATGAAGTCGCTCTCTTTCCTCCTGGCCATGTTTCAGTTCAGGGCCGAAACGCTTCAAGATGTGGTTCGTGTCATTTGTATGAAGTAAGAGTCGACAGAACGGATCAGTCAGGACCGCCTCAGGTGAGTCAGGACCGCAGTACGCTGTAGAGCTCACCAACATGTCTACAGAGGTAAGTAGTGCACCGAGCTTCCTGTTTAGACTGTTTACCTTCAACACCCTTCAGTCATCGGACTTCATCATTTAAGCTATAAAACTAATCCTAAACCCAAGCCGGAGATATGAAATGAGTAGATGGAAACAATAGCGTTTGTGTTTGAGAGTTTTTATTGCCCCAATGGTCCTGTATCGGTACAAAGTGTTTGCAGTTTGCCCTGCGGTGTTCAAGAGTTCATTCGACGCATGTACACGCCGTCTCTGGCGGGAACACCAGCGTAAAAAAACATCACAGTTTTGCAGTGTCATTATGTTCTTCCATTTTTTTGAACAACATATAAACTCAGGTCTAATATGGCATTCACAATCATCATGAAAATAAAATTACTATAAAAAAAAAATTTAATTACATTTCAAAAATTATTTACATTCTGCATCAGCCGAAAGTCTGTCCTCGTTCCTTCTCAAACCTTCTGACAAAAGCAGGTTTTTCACAAATTAAAATTACACAAGCCCTCGATTAGTGAGTACAGATTACAGAACAGTTTACACAAACGTCTCACAGTCTGTTTACTTGTACTAATCCCCATCACAGAGTCAATTCATAAAGCAATAAATAGCCGTGTCTGGTCTGGGGTTTCAGCCGAGAGCGAGACTGATAACCGCCTGTCTCAAAGGTTAATCGTTAACAAGTTTAACAAACTGTCATTTTAAAATAAAGCCCTCTTATCACCAGCGGACTCTGAGCTACAAGCTTCTAATCTTAGAGAAGATAAATCAAAAGGGCGCTTCTGTAGTCTGATCATTACGCAGAATAACTTTGTTCTTAAAATTACCTAAAAGAACCAAAGATGCTGAAAGTACAGTTAATTATTAAATCCCCTGACACATGTTGTGGAAATGCTGTTTAAAAGGAGAATCACCTCTCTAACAACAGCTGCTTGATGAATTTTACAGTACTGTACCGTACTAACCAACACATTCCCTTTCTACGCCATGTTAGCTCAATAATAAAATGTGCTTCGTTTAATTCAATCAAACCCGTAACAGACTTTAAGAAACAAACTCAAATCAGCCAGTTTCACTTAAACCAGTGTTAAAGTCCAGCTTTACAGTCAGCTCATGTTTCCAGTCCGTCATGCAGAACTACAAGTCTGTTCGTGGAAGCTCGGCTAACTCCGGCTAGCTGTCCTTCCCTGTGTGAGGACCGCTGTCTCCACAACGAGTCCTTTCCCGTGCAGAATCAGAACATCGTCGGGTTCGAACAAGTTTGTATCGAGAGTTTCAGCTCATGGACACGTCTCGCAGTCTGTGTCACCCATCTTGTCCGTATCCCATAATTCCTGCCTGCTTTCCTTCATGTCCAGTAGATTGTCGGCCGAAACGCTGCCGCGCATGGGGCCCCCTGCTGGACGGCCCACCTTCATTGCAGGTTCACGGCGATCAGGCAGGTCTAACCGATCGAAGGATTCTGATGAAAGAATGCTGTCCTCACTGATGGCAATGCTGGGACGAGATCTGATGCCCCCTGTCGGGAGGGATTCTGCTAGCTGGTCCAGGGAGCCGAATTCCCCGAATTCTTGCAGACCACCGGAGGAAAACTTTCCGTTACGTTTAAGAATTCCTTTCCATCGCGGTGGCATGGCGGTACCCAGCTCAGGTTGTGGCGTTTGGGTGGAGTCGCTGCCCTCGGTGGACGAGGAGTAACCCGATTCCCTCTCTCTTTCCACCGGCTTCTTCAGGATTCCCTTGCGAGGGGGCGGGGCTGGGGGAGGAGGTGAAGGCTGCGCTGCAGGTGGCGCCACTACGGCATTTGTCATTTTCTCTTCCAAAGGTGGAACGTGCGGTTCTCCACACAGCTTCTGTTTCAAGCTGCCACGTTTCTTCAGGATGCCTTTAAATGGCCTGGGCGCGGTGTTCTCCTGCATGCTCTGAGACACGTCGTTTTCTTTGCGCGATCTGCGGATCGAGCGCTGGCGCGTGATGGACGAGTCTCCCGTGACTCCTCCTCCTGGACGCAGAAGGCAGCGCATTTTCGAGCCGCTGTGCAGCAGAGGTCGAGAGGTTCTCCGAAGCCAGTCGGTGATTCGGGCGGAGTTACTCATTTGCGAAGACGTGGAAGTCGTCGTCGTCGTCGCTGTCGTCTCGTTCTCGGCCACGAGGGGACACTGGTAGCCCCAGTTGAGCCACCAATGGCCTGCAATTTCCTCTAGAGTTGCCCTGCGGTCAGGGTTCACCATCAGCATCCATCGGATCAAACCACATGCATCTGTACAGGGAGAGACGTGGTGTTCAGTCTTTACCAGAACTGTTTACATTTCCAACACAAATACTGTAGTGTTTCAGACGCTAATTATTAATAATGCAGCTGTTATAATATTATAATACAGTTATTATGACAGAAAGGACACTTTCTTAAAACACAAGTACGCTGGTGTTGCGGATTCGTCTAATCTGTTTTCTCCTGGACTGTTTGGCGACACTGACTTGTTGAGACGAGATACACCAAGAGTCATTTTTCCCCACATAACAGAACAGAACAGAATCTGCACGTTGGTTTAGTGATGTGACGGACGTCCTGTTTAAAGGGACAGAAGGAGGGTGAGTACCTGATGGCTTGTTGGGTTTGCGGTAGTCCCCGGTGCTGATTTGTCGCACCAGCGTCCTGTAGTCGTGGCCGTCGAACGGCATGGCCTCGTGCACCAGAGCGTACAGGAGGACGCCCAGAGACCAGCTGTCCACCTCCGGCCCTTTATACGGCCGTCCGTTCACGATCTCGGGCGAGGCGTACAGCGGGCTGCCGCAGAATGTCTGCAGGTACTCGTCTCTCCGGTACAGGTTCGACAGGCCGAAATCAGCGATCTGAAAACACACACACACACACACACACACACACGTGACGTTAGCTACACACTCTCACCTCATCTCGCAGTCACTTCAGTCACTGTGGGGTCCAGCTCACACGTTCCCATGGTAACCCCCTGGTAACCTGTGTGTGTGTGTGTGTGTGCTAGCCGAGACGCTAGTGAGCGACGGTTGTGTGAGACGCGCCAAACACGGTGTTGATGAAACCGAGAGCTAAATGAGGCGAAGCGCGCGCTCAGGCCAAACACTGCGCAGTGAAAAGAGAACATCAACCTCTACAGTGCAGGTGATACTCAAATGTGTGTGTGTGTGTGTGTGTGCGCGCGCGTGTTCACAGATGTAGAACATCTCACTGCATATACACACAAAGGGTGTGAGCTTTATCGGTATGTGTTTATTCACTCTCATACACACACACACACACACAGAGCAGGTGCTGAGTGTCTCACCTTCACGTCTCCGTTTGCGTCCAGCAGGATGTTTTCCAGTTTCAGATCGCGGTGCACGATGCCGTTCTGTAAGAGCAGGAGGGGAAACAGTGTTAAATCAAACCGCCATTAAAACTAAACAGTCACAGTCACACACACACACACACCTCACACACCAGAGTGTAAATATGTGGGTTAAGACCTTCAATGTGAGAAACATCCTATAAGCATAAAGTGAAGTAATTTTACATGAGTATTTTGTACTTTATGTTTAGTGTTTATTTCCTGTGTCAGGGCTTTTTTTAACTTCACTGTGAGTGTATCTGTGGAATCACACCAAATGACTTATTATTAATAATAATAATAATAATAATAAAGTCCATCATACATTATACCTTTGATGTGCTTCTGGTAATTAACATCTTGTTTGTTTATCTGCTTAAAGCCACCTGAGGGTTTTGGTTTCTGTATAATTTCTCCTTCCTGCTCGGTAACTAAAACCTGACGCTCATTTAATTCTGTATTTGTGTGTGTGTGTGTGTGTGTGTGTGTGTGTGTGTGTGTGTGTGTATTTGCTGTCTGCTCAGCACAAAGCTGACCGGTTCAGTCGGCTTATCTTGTTTTACTGATCTCTAAATAAGGTCCTGAAAGTCCCGGCGTGTGGAATGTGAACTATGTCGGTCTGTTGTGTTTCTCAGCAGGAGGGAAAAACCTTCAGCTCACAGATTCCCAGAAACCAGAAACGATTAGAGGAGAAGAAGAGAAACGCAGGAATAACGCAGAACAGAGAGAGAGGGGGGGAGGGGGGGGGGGGGCAAAAACATTGGACCAGGGAAAAAAGAATGCAGATGAGTGATTTCCAGTCGCAGGAAGTGTGTGTGTGTGTGTGTGTGTGTGTGTGTGTGTGTGTGTGTGTGTGAGATGAAACTGTTTCCTTTTTTAGACTCAGGACTGATTACATCTCGACCTGTTTACTCACTTTACACACTTTTTAATAAACAGAGAGCTGTGATGTTTCTCTGACCTTACACACACACACACACACACACACACACACACACACACCTTCTCCCTTATTCTTCAGGTTTATTACACACGGCTAAATCACGTCTTAGGGTTTAATAACACATTTGGAGTTTTAGTGTTGTTACATAGTGAAGCTTCACATCACGTGATGTTATGTAAAACACACACACACACACACACACACACACACACACACACACACACACACACACAATGTTCCTGGCATTTGATTCCGTCCAATTTCTGTTGCCCCATTGCTCCTATTTAGTGTTTATGTGGTTATACAAGGACAAGAATGTGTGTGTGTGTGTGTGTTGTTGTTGATCAGTCAAACAATCCTGTATGGGTGTGGGCTGAATGTTTTACAAAATTCCACTGTAGTCGTGTGTGTGTGTGTGTGTGTGTGTGTGTGTGCAAACACGTATATAAATTTGAGCAGATGTTGATTGTATAGAGCCAACTGGGTCTAAATCAGTGTGTGTGTGAGAATTGGGCGTGGTGGGCGTGGTGCAGTGGTGGGCGTGGTGCCGTGGGTCAGTGGTGGGCGTGGTGCCGTGGTGGGCGGGGTAGTTACCCGGTGGCAGTAGTGCACGGCTGAGACGATCTGTCTGAAGATGTGTCGGGCCTCTCGCTCTGAGACGCGTCTCCCACTGATGTAGTCGAATAAATCTCCTTTACTGGCGTACTCCATCACAATCACCATCTTATCCTTATTCTCAAACACTGCACACACACACACACACACATGTCAGTATCTGCCCCTGCAGTGTTAGAGCTCACACACACACACACACACGTCAGTATCTGCCCCTGCAGTGTTAGAGCTCACACACACACACACACACACACACCTACCCTCATATATGGTGATGATGTGCGGGTGGTTGAGGGACGACATGATCTCGATCTCTCTCCTGATGTGTGTCAGGTCCTGTTCATCTTTAATGTTTTCTTTCTTGATGGATTTGATGGCCACCTACACACACACACACACACACACACACCATGAGTTTCAGAGTAAAAACAGTAACACACTTCATTCCTTCCATACTCACGACTCCTAACATACTGTTTATTAGTTGTAGATCAGCTGTGTGTGTGTGTGTGTGTGTGTGTGTGTGTGTGAAAATGTTTGAGATTCCATGTGCCTGTGAACATCAACAGGGATCTCCAGAGCAGGAGAGACAGCAGAGGGTCTCTCTCACTCGTGCTATTTTAAGAGACGCCTAGTGCAGGTATGTGAAACACTGCTGTCACACACACACACACACACACACACACACACACACACACCTCCCCCTCTCTTTTCATCATCATCACATCAGTTCCATGGAAGAAAAATCAGGAAAATATTCAAGTCTCAACACGTCTGTAATGAAACCTGTTCCAACAAAAGTGCAGCGTCTGTCTCCCCCTCAGCCTGTCTGTCTGTCTGTCTCACCCTCAGCCTGTCTGTCTGTCTGTCTCACCCTCAGCCTGTCTGTCTGTCTGTCTCACCCTCAGCCTGTCTGTCTGTCTGTCTCACCCTCAGCCTGTCTGTCTGTCTGTCTCACCCTCAGCCTGTCAGTCTCACCCTCAGCCTGTCTGTCTGTCAGTCTCACCCTCAGCCTGTCTGTCTGTCAGTCTCACCCTCAGCCTGTCTGTCTGTCAGTCTCACCCTCAGCCTGTCTGTCTGTCAGTCTCACCCTCAGCCTGTCTGTCTGTCAGTCTCACCCTCAGCCTGTCTGTCTGTCAGTCTCACCCTCAGCCTGTCTGTCTGTCAGTCTCACCCTCAGCCTGTCTGTCTGTCAGTCTCACCCTCAGCCTGTCTGTCTGTCAGTCTCACCCTCAGCCTGTCTGTCTGTCAGTCTCACCCTCAGCCTGTCTGTCTGTCAGTCTCACCCTCAGCCTGTCTGTCTGTCAGTCTCACCCTCAGCCTGTCTGTCTGTCAGTCTCACCCTCAGCCTGTCTGTCTGTCTCACCCTCAGCCTGTCTGTCTGTCTGTCTCACCCTCAGCCTGTCTGTCTGTCTGTCTGTCTCGCCCTCAGCCTGCCCGTCTGTCTGTCTGTCTCGCCCTCAGCCTGCCCGTCTGTCTGTCTGTCTCGCCCTCAGCCTGTCTGTCTGTCTGTCTGTCTCGCCCTCAGCCTGTCTGTCTGTCTGTCTCACCCTCAGCCTGTCTGTCTGTCTGTCTGTCTCGCCCTCAGCCTGCCCGTCTGTCTGTCTGTCTCGCCCTCAGCCTGCCCGTCTGTCTGTCTGTCTCGCCCTCAGCCTGTC
>CM060123.1:753724-783724 GCA_030522415.1 Channallabes apus
ACCAGGTGGGGACAAAATCCAACGGACGTGTGCGCGTGCGAGGCGGTTGGGTAAGTGTGTAAAGTCCCGGTTTATTGATGTTCCCGTGACGCTGTGATAATGTACTGCACTACTTATACTTAACACGTGACCCGGCTTAGATTCACCTCAGAACTTACAGAGGAATGTCAGAAAGGGAATTAATGAGTAAAACCCGCCGGCATTAGGGAGGGGGAGGGGGTGAGGGGAGAGTGGTTGTGACTACATTTCCCAGGATGCACCGGAGCAGGGCGAGACTTCAAAAACTCCCCCTTTCGGGCAGCGCGGCTCTCCGGCTCGGGTTGTCCTGAGGACCGCGGCGCCGTGACCGAGGCAGAACCCCGGATTAATCACCCCGGGCTGGGGGAACTCCAGCTGCAGCCGCTGTGACAGGACAATCCGCCCCGCGGTGTGAGACTGCACCCCCGGAAGTGTGTGTGTGTGTTTATCCGCTCGCGGAGACTCTGAGCTGGGGCAGGGGTATTACCGCGGGGTAGAATGCTCGGGCCCGGGGCTCGTCCTCGGTGAGTGTTTCCTGAGGGAAGCGGCGCTGCTGCACCGGTTAGCATGATGGCTAACGGAGCGCTAAAGTCTCTGACCAGTTAGCATCCGGCTAATGACAGTGAGCGCGAGACGCCGATTAGCTTCAGACTCCTGAGGATTTGTTTTTGGGATTAATTTTCTTGCCTCTGGATTTTTTTTTGTCATCGGTTTGTGTGTGTGTGTGTGACTCTCTCTCTCTCACTCTCTCTCTCACACACACACACACACACACACACACTAATCTGATTATTATCCAGACTTTCTTTGGCTGCTTGTTGTTGTTGTTGTGAAGGAGGAGGGGGCGAATACTTTCTCTCCCTGACTTTATAAACTGGAGACTCACTAACACACTCCCTCACTCTCTCACACACACACACACACACCCTCCCTCCCTCACACACTCCCTCACTCTGACACTGCTACCTGAACCCTGTCCTTAAGTTAAACCTTAATCAGCTCTCAGGATGAAATAAAATCATTGAGTTTATTCAGTTATAAAGTTAAAAACGAAACAGAAACGTCGTGCGGATCTCACCATCATCATCACCATCATCATCATCACCATCATCAGACTGACCTGTAGGAGGCGCTGCACCTGTGAGCAGTAGGAGACCTGGCTGCACTTTAGACTGGTCACTTACACACACACACACACACACACACAGAGCCTCGGAGGAAGAGGAGAAACTCTTCATCACCACCCTCATCATCAGTGTGTGTGTATGATGATGGAGGGAGTGCAGAAGACGAGTCCGTTACCCCGAGAGCTCACTCGCGTCTTCAGCAGCTACAACAAGAGCTCAGTGCTGCTGAAGAAGAACCTGAAGGAGACGAGCAGCTTCTTCAGAGAGATGAGACAGAACTACAGCAACGTGTGTACGGCCGGAGACCTCGATCAGGGTGAGACACGCGCGCACACACACACACACACACACACACACACACACACACACACACACACACACTACACTCTGATTGGAACCATTCCAGTCGTTTCTATAGCAACAGCTGGTTCTCAGGTGGTGACCGTTAGTGTAAGGAGTCTCCAGTTTCAGCTCCGGCTTTTCATGAACATTAAGCGTAAACGTCTGGGTTAATCAGCAGGAGGGTGTGAGCTGCTGTGGTGTAAGTAACATGCTGTTACTGGAAACTATCTCTGTCTCTGGGGGAACACTAACTCACCTTCAGAGATCAGAAGGCTGTGAGTTCACTGACGGTGGCGCTATAGAGGAGCGTTCTGCGTACATCCGCATTGGTTCTGTCTCAAACTGGACATGGGCGCTTGGGTGATGGTTAAGCCCCGCCTACTGAGTCCCAGAGCTGCTTCTCTCCCAACAAATAATTCTCTTTGTTACAAATCTAGAGAGTGAGTGTGTGTGTGTGTCTGTGTAAGGAGAGAGACAGGCGCACATCATCTTACAACAAACACTGAGCAGGAAGCTAGAGGAAAAGTAGGAAACAGGAAGTGAGGTCATAGCTCTCTGTAAGGACAGTGTGCAGTTACAGCAGGTGGGAAGCTCTTATGTTGGAGAGCAGAGATGGTGTGTGTGTGTGTGTGTGTGTCTGTCTGTCTGTCCTGTTTGTAGACTAATGCTGTTCCTGGTGTTTATCGTTCAGTGTTACTGAGAGACTGAGTGATGCACCGGTCACGTGTTCTGTTTTTGTTTATATTACTGTTGAGTTTGAGGTTCAATATAAACACACCCCGGGAGTGTATTGGGTTAAAGCCCAGTTACAGGAGGAGATTACTCTGCTTGAGTCGAGCTGCTTCCATTCGCTGCTCAATAAACCTGTGTTGTGTTCATTCAACACCTGATTCGCTCCTCGACCCGCTCACTGTGGACACACAGATCACACACCGCACTGAGAGTAAATGACGCGATCTAAACGCCGCGAGTCTGCTGCAGGTCACCTCACTTGTGTTCTGCAGTGTTTATGTTTACACTTCATTGATCAGAAGACTGTTACTAACCCCAACCCCGAGATCAAAACACTGAGCGTGAACTCCCAGATCAAACACAGAACTGAGACAGATACCTGATGATTTTCTACACACACACGTTTAGTGTAGGATGCTAATCCAGTGGTGGTCACACAGTACACACAGCTGAGTGTAACTTCACTTTGCCGTGGCGACGTCCTCATGATGTGTGTTCACGTGTCCCGCGCACCCCGAGGAGTCGAGGAATAAAGGTGAATTTACACGACAACAAGCGTCTGATTGTTCTCACGCTGAGCCTGAGAATGTTTTAATCAGCTCTCACTCACATCCTGCTTCACTCAGAGGGAAAATACACTCCCAGTTTATCCACAACAGCCCAGACCTCACACACAGACACGCGCGCGCGCACACACACACAGACGGGCAGACAGTTGATCTGAGACACTGTACTGTCTGGACTGATTTATACCAGTGTTTTTCAACCACTGTGCCGCGGTACACTAGTGTGCTGTGAGAGATCGTCAGGTGTGCCGTGGGAAATTATTAAATTTCACCTAATTGGTCTAAAACATATTTTTGAAAACTAATAGGTCTTTGAATAATATGCCATTGCAGCTGCCGCGATTGCCCGCCGACGTTCCGCGAAGTTCTGCAGGTCCGCAAACTTCCACGAGGACCGTCAAAAAAATTTTATGTTTGTTTCCATCTTTCCGCGCGGAAAATTACTCACAGCGCCAAAAACTTGCGGTGAATCATAATGAACCGTACTTACGGCCACCGCGCGAATCCGCATAGGTGAGATGGGGGTATTAGTGGGTGAGATGGGGGTATTAGTGGGTGAGATGGGGGGTATTAGTGGGTGAGATGGGGGGTATTAGTGGGTGAGTGAGGGGTATTAGTGGGTGAGTGAGGGGTATTAGCGGGTGAGATGGGGGGTATTAGTGGGTGAGATGGGGGTATTAGTGGGTGAGATCGGGGGTATTAGTGGGTGAGATGGGGGGTATTAGTAGGTGAGATGGGGGTATTAGTGGGTGAGATGGGGGCATTAGTGGGTGAGATGGGGGTATTAGTGGGTGAGTGAGGGGTATTAGTGGGTGAGATGGGGGTATTAGTGGGTGAGATCGGGGGTATTAGTGGGTGAGATCGGGGGTATTAGTAGGTGAGATGGGGTATTAGTAGGTGAGATGGGGGCATTAGTGGGTGAGATGGGGGTATTAGTGGGTGAGTGAGGGGTATTAGTGGGTGAGTGAGGGGTATTAGCGGGTGAGATGGGGGGTATTAGTGGGTGAGATGGGGGTATTAGTGGGTGAGATCGGGGGTATTAGTGGGTGAGATGGGGGGTATTAGTAGGTGAGATGGGGGTATTAGTGGGTGAGATGGGGGCATTAGTGGGTGAGATGGGGGTATTAGTGGGTGAGTGAGGGGTATTAGTGGGTGAGATGGAGGGTATTAGCGGGTGAGATGGGGGGTATTAGCGGGTGAGATCGGGGGTATTAGTAGGTGAGATGGGGGTATTAGTGGGTGAGATGGGGGGTATTAGTGGGTGAGATGGGGGTATTAGTGATTTGAGCTTCTCAACCCTGACTGCTATAAATAGTAAAAACAGAGAGAGACTAAGAGCTGTTGAGGAAGAGCTTCGTGTGTGTCTTTCTTCAGTTCCTGCAGGACATCAGCTCTGTGTTCATCCACAGGCCCAGGTTTCACACTGATTAGGTAGAAATATGAAAGATCATAAAAGACTGTTTTCATAGTGTTTATTTTATTCCTATTCAAGACACTTTGATAAGAATTACTGTATATCGTTAATATAGGCTACAGAGTTGTTGTTTTTTTTTTTTTTTACAGTTTAGATTGTTGGTGTGCCTTATGATTTTTTTCAATTAAAAATGTACCTTGGCTCAAAAAAGGTTTAAAAACCCTGATTCATACTGTAAACTCTCTTAGTTTAAAAAAAGAAAACTCTTTATAGTTGTGTTGTTTGTGACGGTGTGTGTCGTGAGTGTATAGGATCAGGACCGCGGGCGTTGATCTGAAACTGTGCTATTTAAAGTCTTCTTTTATGTGCATGCGTGATTATGCTGCTTTTCAGTTCAGCTCCTGGGCTTTAGTCAAACTGCTGCGGAGCAGGTTTACCACACACACCTTCTAGTTATTGTGTGTGTGTGTGTGTGTGTGTGTAAAGCAGCTCAGTGCTGTATTGTTGTATAACCTCCCAGTGACTCAGCAGAGATTGTAACTGTGCTAATAACTATCATGAATACTGTGTGTGTGTGTGTGTGTGTGTGTGTGTGTGTGTGTGTGTGTGTGTGTGAGAGAGAGTCATAAGACGAGGGCCTGAGGCTGTAGTGGGCCATGTTGATGTTTGTCCACTCTGGGCGATGTGTGTGAAGTGCAGTGAGATGCAAATAATCACCTCTGGAGACAGTTTCCATGTAGTACACACACACACACACACACACACACACACACACACACACACACACACTCACACACACACGCAGGATTGTTTCTCACAGTTAATCACACATCACATGAAAGCAGTCAATAACAGGGTCTGTATGTACTGGATGTGTTGGTACCACAGCGCCCCCTACAGGCCACGCCCCCGGCTAACAGATTTTCAGTGACATTCATTTTTTTATCCAATCAGGAACAGTACAGAGTTCAGCAGTGTGTGTGTGTGTTTAACTGTAATATATGATGTAATAAATCCCACCCCTCCCCCCCAGGTCAGCTCGGCTGCGTCTCCATCCCGCGTCCAGACGAGGAGTTTCTCCACGGCGTGGTGAGTAGCGCCCCCTACATCCTGGTCCTCGGACAAGACTGCCCCGCTCGCTACCAGCTCCTCAACTGCCTCCTGGGAGAGAAACTCCTCCCCCTCGGCTCAGAACTGGGCGGGACCTGTGGGCCGGGGGGTGGGGCTTGTAAAAGGCGGAAGTTGCGATTCGCTCACGGACGACAGACGAGACTCAGCCTGGCTCTCCCGGGGCAGTACGAGCTCGTCCACCAGCTAGCGGCTAACAGTAGCCGCTGGGACACCGTCCCCCTGCAGGACCTGGAGATCCAGGACGAGTGTGAGGACCCGGCGCACCGACTGGCCGAGCTGGAGATCACACTGCACCACTCGCTCCTGCAGGTAAGGGGCAGTACTACACCCACAGAGGAGAGAGAGAGAGTGTGTGTGTGTGTGAACACAACAATGTAACACCTCCTACACACACACACACACACACACACACACACACACACACACACACCACACTCTGAGCATCAGGGTTTCACTGAGAACTAACGTTTGGGTCGGAGTGTGTTACTCTGCTCGCTGCCTCACACCGGAAATACAACCGTAACTGTAACAGTGTAAGAATCTCTCTCACACACACACACACACACACACACACACACACACACACACACACACACACCACAGATCAGCGCTGTGGAGCGCCGGAGACACACTGTTCTCCTTTCCTTTATTCGCTAACCACAACCTCTCTCTCTCCAACTGTCTCTGTCTCTCTCTCTCTCCAACTGTCTCTGTCTCTCTCTCTCTCCAACTGTCTCTGTCTCTGTCTCTCTCCAACTGTCTCTGTCTCTCTCCAACTGTCTCTGTCTCTCTCCAACTGTCTCTGTCTCTCTCCAACTGTCTCTGTCTCTCTCCAACTGTCTCTGTCTCTCTCCAACTGTCTCTGTCTCTCTCTCTCCAACTGTCTCTGTCTCTCTCTCTCCAACTGTCTCTGTCTCTCTCTCTCCAACTGTCTCTGTCTCTCTCTCTCCAACTGTCTCTGTCTCTCTCTCTCTCTCCAACTGTCTCTGTCTCTCTCTCTCTCTCCAACTGTCTCTGTCTCTCTCTCTCTCCAACTGTCTCTGTCTCTCTCTCTCTCCAACTGTCTCTGTCTCTCTCTCTCTCCAACTGTCTCTGTCTCTCTCTCTCTCCAACTGTCTCTGTCTCTCTCTCTCTCCAACTGTCCCTCTCTCTCTCTCTCTCTCTCCCCAACTGTCTCTGTCTCTCTCTCTCTCTCTCTCTCTCCAACTGTCTTTTTGGCCCTGTGTGAAAAAGTAATTGCCCCCTGAACCTAATAACTGGTTGGGCCACCCTTAGCAGCAATAACTGCAATCAAGCGTTTGCGATAACTTGCAACGAGTCTTTTACAGCGCTCTGGAGGAATTTTGGCCCACTCATCTTTGCAGAATTGTTGTAATTCAGCTTTATTTGAGGGTTTTCTAGCATGAACCGCCTTTTTAAGGTCATGCCACAACATCTCAATAGGATTCAGGTCGGGACTTTGACTAGGCCACTCCAAAGTCTTCATTTTGTTTTTCTTCAGCCATTCAGAGGTGGATTTGCTGGTGTGTTTTGGGTCATTGTCCTGCTGCAGCACCCAAGATCGCTTCAGCTTGAGTTGACGAACAGATGGCCGGACATTCTCCTTCAGGATTTTTTGGTAGACAGTAGAATTCATGGTTCCATCTATCACAGCAAGCCTTCAGGTCCTGAAGCAGCAAAACAACCCCAGAACATCACACTACCACCACCATATTTTACTGTTGGTATGATGTTCTTTTTCTGAAATGCTGTGTTACTTTTACGCCAGATGTAACGGGACACGCACCTTCCAAAAAGTTCAACTTTTGTCTCGTCGGTCCACAAGGTATTTTCCCAAAAGTCTTGGCAATCATTGAGATGTTTTTTAGCAAAATTGAGACGAGCCTTAATGTGCTATTTGATTAAAAGTGGTTTGCGCCTTGGAAATCTGCCATGCAGGCCGTTTTTGCCCAGTCTCTTTCTTATGGTGGAGTCGTGAACACTGACCTTAATTGAGGCAAGTGAGGCCTGCAGTTCTTTAGATGTTGTCCTGGGGTCTTTTGTGGCCTCTCGGATGAGTCGTCTCTGCGCTCTTGGGGTAATTTTGGTCGGCCGGCCACTCCTGGGAAGGTTCACCACTGTTCCATGTTTTTGCCATTTGTGGATAATGGCTCTCACTGTGGTTCGCTGGAGTCCCAAAGCTTTAGAAATGGCTTTATAACCTTTACCAGACTGATAGATCTCAATTACTTTTGTTCTCATTTGTTCCTGAATTTCTTTGGATCTTGGCATGATGTCTAGCTTTTGAGGTGCTTTTGGTCTACTTCTCTGTGTCAGGTAGCTCCTATTTAAGTGATTTCTTGATTGAAACAGGTGTGGCAGTAATCAGGCCTGGGGGTGACTACAGAAATTGAACTCAGGTGTGATAAACCACAGTTAAATTATTTTTTAACAAGGGGGGCAATCACTTTTTCACACAGGGCCATGTAGATTTGGAGTTTTTTTTCTCCCTTAATAACGTAAACCTTCATTTAAAAACTGCATTTTGTGTTCAATTATGTTATCTTTGACTAATAGTTAACGGTTTTTGATGAGCAGAAACATTTAAGTGTGACAAACATGCAAAAGAATAAGAAATCAGGAAGGGGGCAAATAGTTTTTCACACCACTGTATACACACACACACACACACACACACACACACACACACACATATATATTATATATTATATAAAAACACACGTACACCGTATCAACACTGTTAACTTGCCACCTGCAATTATTGTTAAAAAAGAATGTTGTTTTACATAAACTAAGGTTTAAATGTCAAAATTAAAGATTATACTCTATGTGGCTATTGAATTTTTTAAAGTTTACTTTTATACATAAATAATACCCTGATTTATGGTTTTATATAGTTAAGCAAAACAGCAAATTAAAGCGGTCACTTTTTATCCGATTAATCGATTAATCGAATAATCGAAAAAGAAATCGACCAACTAATCGATTATCAAAATTCAATTCAATTCAATTTTATTTGTATAGCGCTTTTAACAATTGACATTGTCTCAAAACAGCTTTACACAATCAAAAGAATTATTTAAGTTTGTATGGAATGTGAATGTGTATGAATCAAAATGTTCAGATATTCCCTGGCGAGCAAGCCCGAGGGCGACAGTGGCAAGGAAAAACTCCCTGAGACGGTAATAGGAAGAAACCTTGAGAGGAACCAGACTCGACAGGGAACCCATCCTCATCTGGGTGAAACAGATAGCAGGAAATGATCTGCATTTATACAGTGTTAAGTGTTAGGTTCAGCTATAATAGTTGATGTTAATTGATGTTATAATACTTGATGTAAAATGGAGTCCAGTAGTTATTCGAGACTCAGATAGACTTGTAGAAAGTTCCAGTCCTGAACTATCGAATTGTCAAGTCCTCAGAGAAACAGCTGACCACACCAGTCGAGGCCAGAACCATCTTCTAAGTATAGAGAATCATCCCCAGACACCAGACGCATCCTAAAGAGACACACGGGGCATCCATGCGATGAGACCTCCAACCAGAAACCGGGCACCAGGATGGATCAGACAGGTCCGAAGGGCAGAGGGAGTCTGGATCACTGGCAGCTCAGGAACCACATGTGTAGCTCGACAGAGAGAGAGAGAGAGAAAGAGTGAAAGGGGGAGACAGGGGGAGAGAGGAAAGAGAAAGAGGGGGAGGAAGAGAAGAGGAGGAGAGATTGCAATTAGGTATGGTCACAGTCACAATGTCTAACGTGAATGTATATTTACTGTAGAGTGCAAGCAGGGACTCCGGCAGGACTAATTATGACAGCATAACTAAAAGGGAGAGCCAGAAGGAAACACAAACATGAGGGCTCCCTGAGATGTAAAGCAAACAATCACCTCACCGTCAACAAACCTGAGTGATCAAATGAGACTGAGGAAGACAGCATCTAAACATACCAGTTCACCATAATACTCTACGTCCATGAGTCCCCCAGATCTGCTCCTTTACCTTATGGCAAATCTATTTATAAAATGCTTGGTTAAATAAATAGGTTTTTAGCCTAGACTTAAACACTGAGACTGTGTCTGAGTCCCGAACACTATTTGGAAGACTATTCCATAATTTTGGGGCTTTGTAAGAAAAAGCTCTGCCCCCAGCTGTAGTTTTCATAATACGCGGTACTGATAAGCAGCCTGCATCCTTTGACCGAAGTAGGCGTGGCGGATCGTAAGACACTAGCAGTTCGCTCAGATACTGCGGCGCGAGACCATTTAATGCCTTATATGTCAAGAGTAGTATTTTAAAATCAATGCGAAATTTCACAGGGAGCCAATGCAGTGAAGATAGGATAGGGGTGATGTGCTCATATCTTCTGGTTCTAGTGAGGACTCTCGCTGCTGCATTTTGGACTAGCTGAAGCTTGTTTATGCACCTAACTGAACAACCAGACAGTAAGGCATTACAATAGTCCAACCTAGAAGTGATAAAAGCATGAACTAGTTTTTCTGCATCATTTAGCGACAATATATTTCTTATTTTGGCGATATTTCTAAGGTGAAAGAATGCTATCCTGGTGATATTATCTACATGAGCTTCAAATGAAAGGCTGGAATCTATAATCACGCCGAGGTCTTTTACTGTTGCACTTGGCGGAACGGAAAGGCCATCTAAAGTTACGGTGTGATCTAAGATTTTACTTCTAGCTGTATGCGGTCCTATGACTAGAACTTCTGTCTTATCCGGATTAAGCAGAAGGAAGTTAATTAGCATCCAATTTCTTATGTCCTGAACACATTGCTCAACTTTAGTAAGATGGTTTTTCTCATCAGGTTTTGTTGAGACGTATAGCTGTGTGTCGTCAGCATAACAATGAAAACTAATACCATGCTTACGGATTATGTTGCCCAGAGGAAGCATGTAAAGGGAAAAAAGCAGTGGGCCTAAAACTGAACCCTGCGGAACGCCAAACTCCACTAGAGAACATGCAGAATAATCACCATTTAAGTCTACATACTGATAACGATCGGTCAAATAGGATCTGAGCCAGGAGAGGGCTGTACCCTTAATTCCTACTAAATTTTCTAATCTGTGAAGAAGAATAGCATGATCAATGGTATCAAACGCTGCACTGAGGTCGAGTAATACAAGCATAGTTACACAACCCTGATCAGAGGCCAATAGGAGGTCATTTACTACTTTAATGAGTGCTGTTTCTGTGCTGTGATGAGGCCTAAATCCTGACTGATACAGTTCATGTATGCGATTTCTATGTAGATATGAGCATAGCTGCTCCGCTACTATCTTTTCCAGAATCTTAGAGATAAAGGGGAGGTTTGATATTGGCCTGTAATTGGACAGCTGACAGGGGTCAAGGTCAGGTTTCTTAATTATTGGTTTAATAACTGCTACTTTAAAAGATTTTGGAACATAACCAATGCTGAGTGAGGAATTAATTATTCTCAACATCGGTTCTGTTATTACTGGTACTATCTGTTTAAGAAAATGTGTCGGTATAGGATCTAATATACAGGTTGATGAATTTGCAGAAGAGATGAGTGAAATTAGTTCATTCTCTTCAAGAGGAGTAAAGTATTCTAGGTTTGAATCTGACATGGCTAGGCCAACATCAGTATCAATTACATTGTTTGGCCTCAAAGCCTCAATTTTATGCCTGATATTTACAATTTTATTATTAAAAAAGTTCATGAAGTCCTCACTATTGCATGATGTTGTTGTGGAGATTTCTGTAGTGGTCTTATTTCTGGTTAATTTGGCTACGGTATTAAATAAAAATCTAGGATTATTTTTATTTTCTTCTATAAGAGTGGAGAGATACGTTGATCTAGCTACACTAAGAGCTTTCCTATAGTTCAGGATGCTCTCTTTCCATGTTATTTGAAATACCAACAATTTAGTTTGACGCCATTTACGCTCTAATTTCCGAGCAGTCTGTTTTAAAGTGCGCGTGTGATCGTTATACCAGGGAGCGAGTTTCTTATCTCTAATAATTTTTCTTTTAGCTGGAGCTACATTATCTAAGGTACAACGAAGTGTCGACTCTAAATATTCAGTCGCCTGATCAAGTTCTGTGGGGTCAGACGGTGGCCTAATCGAAGTTGGTAACTCTGGGAGATTACTGATAAAACTCTGTGTGGTAGTTGATGTGAATGTACGTTTAATACGGTAGCGCGGTACTGTGCGTACATTATCACTGTGACACACTTGAATGGAGACAAGATAGTGATCTGAGATAATTTCAGACAGTGGAATTGTGAATACATTTCTTATAATTAAACCGAAGAATATTACTAAATCTAAAGTGTGACCAGCTTTATGAGTGGGTCCTACTACACACTGATTTACACCTACGGAGTCCAGTATGGATATAAATGCTGTTCTCAGAGGGTCTTCTGGATTCTCAAAATGAATGTTAAAATCTCCAGCAATTAACACTTTGTCTACAGAAATGACCAGGTCTGAGATGAAATCTGCAAATTCACTAAGAAATTCAGAATACGGCCCTGGAGGTCTGTAAATTATAATTAGTGGAATCGACTGAGCTGATTTAATATACTTAAATACACTTATGTTACTATAGAGAATTTCAAATGAGTTAAATTTGTGTCGGTGTTTTTGTACGATAGACAGATTATCATTATGAATAACTGCGACGCCTCCTCCTCTACCAGTTAACCGAGGCTGGTGTATGTAGCTGTATCCAGGAGGACTAGCTTCATTTAGAGCTACATACTCGTCCTGTTTAACCCATGTTTCAGTTAAACAGAGTATATCAAACGCCTGATCTGTGATAATTTCATTAACAATAACTGCTTTTGATGTGAGAGATCTAATATTTAACAATCCTAGCTTCAGATCAGAGGTGCCGGCTGCACATTCAGTATGATCGGAGTTTGTGGACTTTATGTTAATTAGATTATTGAAACAGACTTTCTGGGTCTTTCTACATTTTTGCTTAGATCGGGGAACAGACACAGTCTCAATATGGTGAACCCTGAGTGACGACTCTATGCAGCTAGCAGACGGTTGGTTTAGCCTGTCTGTCTGCTCCCTGGCCCGGGCTCTGGATTGTCACCGATTAACTAGACCTCTACTGAGACTATGAGCTATACTACAGGAAATGAGAGCAGCACCTTCCCGAGTGGGATGGACACCGTCCCGCCCTAACAGGCCAGCTTTGCCCTCAAAGGTCTTCCAATTATCTATGTAGCCCACATTATTTTCGGAGCACCACCTGGACATCCAGCGGTTCAGCGACCATAACCTGCTGTAAGCTATGTCGCCATGTCTCATTGGGATGTCTCAAAATAATCGTTAGTTGCAGCCCTACTATTTTCCTTTTTTTAGTTAGTTAGAAACATTCAGATTACGCTGTGTCTCAGGTTCTCACACTCGGACACACACTCTCCAGCGAGTGTAGCAGTGCCGCCTTCTCCTATAATGATTCTCATTTTTTCACCTTCTGTTAATTTGGAGTAATTTGGGATTTTGTGAGTGATGATCTCAGTGAAGTTGTTCCTTATATGTTGATATTTTTGTCAGTAAAGAAGGAAGTGCATCTCCGTCTCGACCTCACCTTTCAACAATATTTTTATTGATTTTAACAGGGATAAAACAGGGTAAACATGTAATGTTTTAATGCAGGTTTTATAATCCCCTTATAAACCCTATAACACCCACCACGTCCCTCCCCGACTCCAAGCCAGTTCTACATACATAAGAAAGGCTGGCATTGAGAGAAACCAAAAAAGAATATGGAGCTGGAAGTTTTTTTTGGTTCTACGTGCAAAAAAATTATAAAAAAAGAATAAAAAGGGGAAAGAAAGCAAACAAACAAGTAATTAAATAAGACAGGAATCAAACTATAAATGTATATGAAAAAAGTGAAGGAAGCCCCCACACCTGGTGACATTTCAAGTCTGAATAACGAATTGTGTAGTGAATCTTCTCCAGGGACAAACAGGACATGATATCTCTGAGCCACTGGGCGTGAGTGGGTGACGTGGCATCCTTCCACTTGAATAAAAGAGAACGCCTGGCCAGGAGTGTCGCAAAAGATAACAATCTCTTTTTAGCTGGAGTTAGACTCTTATCTTCCTCTCCAGTGACACCAAAAAGAGCAATCAGAGGGTCTGGTTCAAGATTGCATTTCAATTCGTAAGACAGGGGGGAGAGCAGATCCAAGGAGTGCAGAGACAGAGAGATTTTTGACAGACTTTATCTCCATTTCCACCCAGGCAGGACGATTAGGTTGGTTATGAAAATATGACCAAAAGATGACAGATGGAATGTTTGCTGCCCAGTAGTAGAAACGAAGATTAGGTAGAGCCATGCCACCGTCTCTTCTAGATCTTTGAAGTAGGGACTTATTCAATCGTGGATGTTTACCTTTCCAAAGGTAAGAAGATATAATTGAGTCTAACGCGCCAAAGTAAGATTTGGGAATAAAAACAGGTACAGACTGAAAGAGATATAAAAATTTAGGGAGAATACTCATTTTAATGGCATTAATGCGGCCCACCAGGGACATGGACAGTGGTGACCATCGTCCCAAGTCCTTTCTTGTTTGGTTCAACAACCTAATAAAATTTTCTTTAAAAAGGTGTTTATGTTTCCTTGTGATTGTAATACCAAGACAGGTGAAGTGATTTTCCACTATGTTGGATGGAATATTGTGCATACCAGTTGTTACTGCTGTATTATCTAGCAGAAAAAGTTCACTTTTGTGCAAATTTAATTTATATCCTGAAAAGTAGCTAAATTCCCTGAGCAATGACAGCACATGTGGCAGAGAGGAGACTGGATTTGATAAAAAAAGTAGAAGATCATCTGCATAAAGGGAAACTTTATGTTCTTCTCCCTGCCTCCAAATCCCAGATATATTTCTACAGCTACGGAATGCGATTGCTAGTGGCTCAATGGCGAGGTTAAAGAGCAATGGGCTAAGGGGACACCCCTGACGAGTTCCCCGCTGAAGACTGAATGGTTGAGACTGTTGAGCATTTGTCAGAACTGAGGCAGTGGGGCTTGAATATAATAATTTAACCCAAGTGATAAAACTTGGACCAAAATAGAATTTTTCTAAAGCCCTGAATAAATACTCCCATTCCACACGATCAAAAGCCTTTTCAGCATCCAAAGAAAGGACACACCCAGGGGTCTCCTCTGATGGTGTGTACAAGATATCCATAAGGCGTCGAATGTTAAAGTAAGAATAACGATTTTTAACAAAACCGGTCTGGTCCTCAGATATAATTGAGGGTAGAACATTCTCTAATCTACGAGCCAAGACTTTAGCAAGGATTTTAACATCCACATTAAGAAGAGAGATTGGTCTATATGAGGAGCACTCTGTTGGGTCCTTATCCTTCTTTGCTATGAGGGTGATGCGAGCCTCATTAAATGATGCAGGCATCTTACCTTGCTTAAAAGATTCAGATAGAACCAAAGCTAGTTGTCCTGCAAGGTATGAGGAGAATGATTTAAAAAACTCTGCAGGGAACCCGTCAGGACCCGGGGACTTACCAGATTGCAATGATGAGATAGCTGAACTGATTTCCTCTTGTGATATGGGCTCTTCTAATCTTAATCTAGAATCAGGGGACAGTGTTGGGATATTTAGTTGAGTCAAGAAATTCTCAACTGAACTATGGTCCTTTGGAAACTCAGAAGTATATAATCGAGAATAAAAGTTCCTGAATACATCATTAATTTTAGAACGGTCCGTAGTGATGGTACCATCCTCCATCCGAATTTTTGTAATTTGTTGTTGTGCTCTAAATCCTTTCAACTGATTAGCTAAAAGTTTCCCAGATTTGTCACCATGAATGTAAAATTGGCTCCTACTCTTTAATAATTGACGTTCAATTACATGCGTTGAAATAAGTTCAAACTTAGTTTGCACTTCTACACGTTTTTTATAGAGATCGGGGTTTTTAAATAGAGCATACTGCTGATCAGTTTCTTTAATTTGGTTGGTCAAATCTTTTCGTTCTTTATATGCCTTCCTTTTCATATTTGCAGTGTATGAAATTATCTGTCCCCTGAGGTAGGCTTTCAGAGCATCCCAAACAACTAAACGTGACACTTCAGGTGTTTCATTTGTGGTGAGGAAAAAAACTATCTGGTCTTCCATAAATTTTTCAAAATCGTCCTCCATCAGTAACGATGAATTAAAGCGCCAATGTTTAGTAACCTGAGGGAGATCGGGGAGTTTTATAGACATAACAACTGGAGCGTGATCTGATATCACAATGCTCTGATAAGCACAAGAAGTAACCATTGGGATCAGTTGATTATCTATAAAGAAATAATCAATTCTGGAGAAAGTATGATGAACATGTGAGAAAAAGGAGTATTCTTTCTTTTTTGGATTAAGGAAGCGCCATATGTCAGAGATACCAAAGCTGCAGAAATAGGACTGAAGTAGCGTAGCGGATTTACTCAGAGGTATAGGATTGGGAGATGACCTGTCCAGTGATGGATCTAAACAGCAGTTAAAGTCTCCCCCTAATATGAGAGAGTATGAGCTCAGATCAGGTAGAAGAGAGAAAAAATGTTCAAAGAAGGAGACATCGTCATAATTAGGGGCATATAAATTAGCCAACACTACATTAGTATTAAATAACTTCCCTGAAACAATGATATAACGACCTTGTATATCCGTAATAACATTATGATGCTCAAAAGAGATGTTTGGGTTAATGAGAATCGAGACACCCCTAGCTTCGGCCTGAAAGGTCGAGTGGTAGTGCTATTCATTCTCCCTGAGAGAAAATGCAGGTAGATAAACATGAATAACACTGAGATGCCTAACGTCAGCCTTAAAGTGTGAGACACAGAACACAATACTGGCTTTGGAGATCCCCCCCCCCTGCCCCCCACACCCCTCCCCCCCCCTGCCCCCCCCCCCACCCCTGCCCCCCACACACCCCACTACCCCCCAACAAACAAAGATAGCTGCTAACAAACACAGCAGCAAGCTCTTCCATTCCTCCATCTTCCACCCAACAAATCCTCCTGCCGCTAACCACCCCATCTTCTGCTCCGACAAAATTTACATAAACTAATAATTAAATATATAAATAAAACATTTCCACACTCCAATACTGAAATCTCTCAATGAGAGAAAAACACACCACCACCACCCCTCCCCCCACGTCACATTGTAACTCTAAATATACAAACATGTAAATCACACGTGATTAAAAATAGAAAAAATAGTAATAGTAAAATAATAACCCCTTCACAAGTTTAACACGGGAAAGACGTAAACGTGGCCAGACTTTTAGTTAAAATGGTACTTTCCTGAGAACTGTAGTATCGCGTATTAAAATAATAATATTAATACAGTGCACTACGCAGTTTTCGGTAAGCTGTCTGTGTTTCTGCGCCTCTTCTACCGAGCGGAGCCACTTCTTCTGTCCGGTAGACAGAGTGATCCGGAGCCGCGCTGGATACAGCAGAGAAGGCCGAAGTCCGCCTTTGTATAACTCGCTCATCACTCCTCTATACTCGGCTCGCTGGCTTAAAACTTCGGGAGCGTAGTCTTCCACTATGCGAAGCTGCTGACCGCGGTATTCCAGCTTCCCTCTCCGCCGAGCCTCCCGAATCAGAAGGTCCTTCACCTGGTGCCGGTGCACGCGGAGAATGACGGGCCGAGGTCTCTGTCCTGAAGCGGGTTTAGATGCAGGTATTCGGTGGGCTCGGTCAATCTCCGGCGGGGATGGCAGCGTTTCACTCCCAAACACCCCGCACAGAAACTTGGAGAAGAACTCGGTAGGGAGTCCACCTTCAGAACCTTCTGGAAGACCCAGGACACGCAGGTTTTGTCTCCTGCTCCGGCCTTCTAGGTCTACGACTTTGGCCGTTAACTTTGAGTTACTTTCCCGAAGTCCGGAGCAGATGTTCTCCAACTCCGTCACACGCTGACTCAGGTCGTCTGTAGCGAGTTCTAGTGACGGTAAGCGCTGTCCATGGTCCTCTACCTGGGCCTGAATTTGGTCCAGTTTACTCTCTAGTAAACTAAACGATGATTTAAATTCAGCCGCTAACGCATCACGGTGTTTCTCTAACAGCGCTGAGATAGCCTCGACTGTTAGAGGGGTCACGGTGTCGTCCTTTTTCACGACTTTAACACTCCTGGTAGCCATTATTAATGAAAAAAGTTATTGTCAACTAAGGATTTAATTGAACATCTAGAGACGAATAAGGGAGTGAAGAAACTCTAAACTGTCGGAGCACCTAACTAACACGTCCTACTCCATGTGGCTGCTAACCGGAAGTCCCTCGACCTCACCGCTCGTGCTCTCTGGGCTCCAGGTTCTCCTGTGTCTCCTCCGTCTCTACAGCCAGACGGTGTCCCTCAGCCTGTACCTGGTCAGGATCCGTCTCTGCTTTATATCTCTGGCGGTGAAGAGACACTCTGCCGGTTCCTCCTCTCTCTCTTTAGGGCCCGATAGCAGTGTAGTCTGGACTGGGTTTGGGTCTGACTGTCCCAGTGCTGCAGATACTCTCTCCTCATCTGATCAGTGTGTGTGTGTGATCCTGATGAGACTGTGGTGAGCAGTGCTGCTCTGAGACTGCAGTGTGTTAGGGGTTAGTGTGTTAGTGAGTCTCAGGACCAGCTGACAGAGGGGACTGGGTTTAGGGCCGAGCTCTCGGGTTCTCAGTGCTTCGTACTGCAGGGTGTTTTCATTACTCACTTTAAGGTGTTTATAGAATTTTACTGCTCTTTTCTGGACGGCTATAATCAGCGGGAATCGGCCTAATTCTGCCCTACATGCGTTAATTGGTGTTTTTCTCTGAACTTTGAGGAGATTTCTACAGAATTCTGCATGCAGGGACTCTGTGGGATGTTTGTCCCAGCGAGTGTAGTCGTGTTTACTGAGTCGACCCCAGACCTCACATCCGTACAGCGCAATAGGTGCGATGATGCTATCAACACATTTTACACCAGATTCTAATTGGGATGTGTATTCTGTAGAATCTTTTCTTAATTGCATATAGAG
The DNA here is from genome assembly GCA_030522415.1 of Channallabes apus. NCBI lineage: Eukaryota > Metazoa > Chordata > Actinopteri > Siluriformes > Clariidae > Channallabes > Channallabes apus. Next base: position 772,074 of record CM060123.1, read on the forward strand.
CTCTTCGTGCTTTTTCTTTCAGTGCATTCACTCCCAGATCGAAGCCTCCGGAGGCGCTGAGTTTCAGTCCCAGGTAGTCGTAATGTAACGTGTGTTCTAGGGCGGAGTTTCCCAGAGTGAACACGTGTCTGTTTATCTGAGATCTGGCCTTTTTTTGGAAGATGATAATTTTGGTTTTTGCCAGATTGACTGTCAGGGCCCAGTTCTGACAGAACCGCTCCAGCAGGTCCAGGTGCCGCTGTAAGCCGTGTTCAGTAGGAGACAGCAGCACCAGGTCGTCTGCGTAGAGCAGAAATTTAACTTCTGTATTGTTTAGTGTCCAGGAGCTGCAGATTGTTCCATCAATCAACAAGCTGCAGCCCTGTCTCACCCCCACACCCTGTCTCGCCCCACGCGCTGTCTCGCCCCACGACCCTGTCTCGCCCCACGACCCTGTCTCGCCCCACGACCCTGTCTCGCCCCACGACCCTGTCTCGCCCCACGACCCTGTCTCGCCCCACGACCCTGTCTCGCCCCACGACCCTGTCTCGCCCCCACGACCCTGTCTCGCCCCCACGACCCTGTCTCGCCCCCACGACCCTGTCTCGCCCCCACGACCCTGTCTCGCCCCCACGACCCTGTCTCGCCCCCACGACCCTGTCTCGCCCCCACGACCCTGTCTCGCCCCCACGACCCTGTCTCGCCCCACGACCCTGTCTCACCCCCACACCCCTGTCTCACCCCCACACCCTGTCTCACCCCCACGCCCCTGTCTCACCCCCACGCCCCTGTCTCACCCCCACGCCCCTGTCTCACCCCCACGCCCTGTCTCACCCCACGCCCTTGAGTAAAGTATTCTGTCCTTTTCTTGCCGAGTTTTATGCTGCATTTGTTGTTCGAATAGATGGACTTGATGATGTCATATACTTTACCCCCTATTCCACTTTTTAAAACCTGATAAAATAATCCTGTGTGCCAAATCGAATCAAATGCTTTTTTTAAAGTCTACAAAAGCTTTTTTGGTGAACATGTTGGTTGATGAGGGTGTGTAGGGTGTAAATATGATCAGTAGTGCGATGGTTTGGTAGAAAGCCGATCTGACTCTTACTCAGGACGCTGTGTTCGATAAGGAAGGTTTCAGTTTGGTTTAGCACTAGTTCGTCATGAATGTTAAAAAAAATCCAAAGTAATTACAGAAGGTTGATTACGTTATAAATAACATATATTTGCATTTATAAACATTACAAAAATGTTACATAAGAGAGAAAAACATAGAAGGTAAACAAGAACAAAAAACGAAAGACAACAACAAAAGGTAGGTGTGTGAACAGTAGTGCGGGTTAATTGTGATGAGCCTCAGTGATACTCAGGTCTTCACACTGCGGAGTTTTTTTCATTACTCCAGTTAATATTTAGGTTTTATAGGTTATAGAAGTTCTGGACAGGACGGGGGTCAGAGGGATTCGACCCAGTTCTGCCGTGCGTGCACCCATTGGTGTGTTTTTTTCTGAACTTTGAGGAGATTTCTGAGGTGCTGAGTTTCAGTCCCAGGTAGTTGTGGTGTAACGCGTGCTCTAGGGCGGAGTTTCCCAGTCAATATTTTTTTAGACGATGATAATTTAGGTTTTGACCAGATTGTGTTAGGGTCTGGTTCTGATGGTACTGCTCCAGCAGGTCCAGGTGCAGATTTAGGCCGTGTTCAGTAGGAGGCGGCAGCACCAGGTCGTCTGCGTAGAGCAGAAAGGTGACGTCCGTATTGTTGAGGGTCCAGGAGCTGCAGGTTGGTCCAATAACATCACTAACAGAGTGTTATGCCTCTTTTCCACTGCATGGTTCAGTACAGCTCACTTCGGTTCGGCTCGGTTTGCGCTTCCACTGCAGTGTAGTAACGCTTTAGAGTGGGCGGGATTATTCACGTGTCGTTATAGTCGCGGCGCCACTACTGCCGTGACATCATCGTAAACGCACCACAAACAAACACACAACAATGGAGCATATCGACGGCATGGTGTTCTTCATTCTCGGCATGTGGATGTTTTTAACAGCGAGACGAAGGAGTTTGTTTCAAAAGAGGCCGACGGTTAATACAAAAAGGTGCGTGCGATCCTTCTCTGGCTGTTTCTAAATATAGCGGTTCTGTTGTGTCTCGTGTCGCAAATTCAGTGACGCAGTAATGATGATTTTCTCCGGCCAATCGTTGACCAGCGGAGTTTACACGTCACGTTTTGGTAACGGTTCGGCGCGCTTGGAACCTCGGCTGAGGTGGTACTAAAAAAAGGACCAGGTACCAGGTACTGTTCCCAGTGGAAAACCCCCCAAAAGTGAGCTGAACTGAACCGTGTCGTGCCGGACTATACAGTGGAAAAGCGCCATAAGACTCCAGCTGCAGTCCTGTCTCACCTCACACTCCGTCCCAACACCCCCCCCCCCCCCCAGGCTGAGTCACAATGGTCTGACACTGGAGACTCCTTACGTTAAAAGGGAAGTGCATGCGTGCGTGCAGATTATCTGATCTGAGTACAGGTTACTGTTCACCAAGTCAGTCTTCGAGATTAGACGTGTGTGTGTGTGTGTGTCATTCTCTTTCCTCCTGCTCAGGATTCGTCACGGCGCTGTTACTTTCACACCACGTGGAGAGATAAAGTAGCACTGATGTGTTAATTAACTCATGAAGCTGAACACACACACACACACACACACACACACACACACACACACAGTGTGGCACTCGGGGCTCAGTGGAGCGCTGTGTGTAGCTGTGGGAGTGAGATGGGCGTGAGGAGGGCGTGGTCACTTACAAAATGGAGGCTGTTATTTTTTGTGTGTGTGTTCAGACATGTCTGTGTGTGGAGATTCAGCAGAGACGGCACAGACTGACGCTTTTGTCTCTCTCGCTCTATTTTACACTCCATCTCTCTGTTTTATTCTCCTGATACTGAATATCTTCCTTCTTTTTTTGTAACGTCCTCTCTCTCTCTCACACACACACACACACACACACACACTTTCTCTCAGACAGAAGTGATGTGTGATCTGAGGAGTTTGATGTAAGAAGTCAAACAGATCAGTTATTTTTCCGTCAATGCTTCCTGATTTTTATTACAGATCCTCTAACTCCTCCCCCTCCCCCTCCCCCCACAGTTGTCAGGTAAACTCTACATCTGTGTTATTTGAATATTCAAACGCTGGAATCTCTTTCTCTCCCAGTGTGTGTGTGTGTGTGTGTGTGTGTGTCAGGCTGATGTGCACAGCTGTGTTATGTGTAGTTACAGTTTCACCAAAACAATTTAAAATAACCAACAACATGCATAGATTATCAGTAACAAATTATAAGCAATAAAATAGTCATGAAATACAGTCTGTACATATAATAAAACTGTAACGTGGGCGTGTCTGTACATTGGGGGACGTTAATAGAACACCAAGGTTTTTTTTTGGAATTTTTTTGTTTATGCACACATCAAACAAAAACTACTGAAGGACTTTTAATGGGGTTTTCACAGGTGTGTTCGGCCGAGCTTGTGGTAACATACAGGCTTCGTTTCATCACAATCGGCCCACAGGAAGAGAAGATATGCTGATTAGAAATGTAAATGGAAAACACCCTTGTATCATAAAAAACCATCAACCTTGAAAAATCATTTCAAAATTCAACAGTTATGCAATTAAATTCCACGCAATCAAAGTCACAGGCACGTCTAGTACTGAATTATAATAATAAACACTAACATGAGTTTACATAAATAATAAAATGATAAATGCAGATGTTACTTATGTTTAATGTAATATATACAAGTCTCATTTTTTTAGTTTTTTATTTTATGTACAAACATTCTAATCATATTAAATACTAGGAAAAAACATAGTAAGTAAACAATAAACAAAAAAACTATGAACTGAACAGTGAGGTTAGACTGTGATGAGTTCGGTGTGTCTCTCTCGCGCCGTGTCCCGAATCTCTCACACACATTTTGCAGCGAGGGCAGGTTTAGGTCTTTTCCTAAAATTATTCTCCGTTTATTTGGGAACATGTGTGTGAGATGATTTCAGTGAATGATGATCTTGTTCAGTCTAATATGTGTGTGTGTGTGTGTGTGTGTGTGTGAGAGACTCTGATTAGACGGTGGTGAGCAGTGCTGCTCTGAGACCCCTCCCCCCGCACCACCCCTCCCTCCATGTGTTGTGTCTGTGATTAATGGTGCAGTAGAACCTTCACCTCTGCCCTGTGCTCCTCAGTTCCTGGGTTCTGGTGAGAACTCTGTGATCCTGTCTGGTGTTCTTTCCCACGCGGTTACACCGCTAACCCATAGTGTTCGTTCCCACGCTGCTGCTCGCTGCTAACTCTTAGCATAATTACAGGTTTGACTTTTAGAGTGTGTGTGTGTGCTCATAATCTGTCCTGTGCCCAATACCTCGTGTGCTCCTTTGCTACAGAATATAGTGGTGGTGGAGCAACCTGAGCACACACACACACGTGACTCTGTACACGCTGATCATCACATGGATAGCTTTTTGGCGATGTGCATCATCATTCATTGAACTTTCTCCCAAGCTTTAGTTTACATTTACATTTAGGCATTTGGCAGACGCTCTTATCCAGAGCGACTTACATTATCTCATTACACATCTGAGCAGTTGAGGGTTAAGGGCCTTGCTCAAGGGCCCAACAGTGGCAACTTGGTGGTTGTGGGGTTTGAACCTGGGATCTTCCGAACTGTAGTCCAATGCCTTAACCACTGAGCTACCCTTAGCCCCTGAGGTTCTCCTGAGGTTCTCCAGGTTCGTCTCGCTGCACCTCCCTTTGATCCTGATAAGGAGTTCAGGTTCTGAGGATGAAAAGCCGTGCTTCACTGTTCCCTCTGTTCACCCTGGTGTAATGGAGCACGCTGTTCACGTCCACACTCACTGCGTCTCACAGCAACATTCGACACGTGTGTGAACATAAACTCACCACTCTATGGAATGTTTTCAGGAACTCCAACAGGAACACACAGTTTGCATGTTAAACTGAAACAGTGAAATCACAGCGATTAAATTGACTACATGATCAAAGTAAGGCTGCTGTGAGGGTTAAGGTAAAGCTAATGTAACTGTTTGCGTGACTGTCTGTCTTTGTGTCTGTCTCAGGAGACGAGGATGGTGGTGGTGCCGTGCGCCGGGGTGCAGCCCATTACCGAGGCTCTGGAGGACTGCACGCAAAACACTATTCCCATAATCCTATATGCTGTGAGTCAGGACTCCATTAACGCGGACCAGAAGGCCGACCTCCTGAAGGTCCGCGACCTGCTTCCGTTTCCCATCTGCTTCGTCCGGGTCCCCGCTCCTCCCAGTGCTCCTGCCTCTCAGGTGGAATCGGGCGCTCTCCAGAAGCAGCTCGTCTCCCTGGGCCTCCTCCCGGACGGACAGGGAAACTGTTCCTGCGGCGCTCCATCCCAAACGCTACACGGCTCCTCCGGGAAACCTCCCAGCGTCCTCGGGGAGAGTTTGGACCGCCTCCATCGACTCCTCGTGCACTTCACCCGGCAGGTGTTCACCAGTCAGCTGGTGGAGGCGGCAAACCGACTGAACGCGCTCCACTGCAGCTACCTCGACCTCTTCATCAACCAGGTAGGAAACAGGAGGGGACCTACATCAGAACCCTGAGGCTCTCCTTCAGAGGTATTATATGCAGAGAGAGAGACTAGAGTCACTGTATTCTGTAATAAGGAAGTGTTACTGTTCTTGTTAAACGTCAGGGTTGCGCTGTAGGCTGAATCACTACAGATACCCCAGAGGGGCAGATTTTGTTTGAACTGATGACGAGAGCTCATGACAGCGGTGTTAGTGTCAGTCACGGAGCTGGTCAGTGTGTTCACCATCACGTGTCACATCTCGTACGGGGTCCGCTCCTGCCTGGTGTCAGGGTGTAACACACCACGCTGCATCCTGAGCTCTGATCCTCTGATAAATTGGAACCCAGCGAGATGATCTCCGCACTGACGCCGATTATATTTTACGGTGTTTCTTTGTTCCATCAGGCATTCGACATGCAGAGGGATCTGCAGATCACGCCTCGGAGGCTGGAGTACACCCGCGAGAAGGAGGCGGAGCTCTTCACCTCCCTCATGGCCATCGCCAACCGCAAGCAGGAGGAAATGAAGGAGATGATAGTGGAGACGCTGACCACCATGAAGGAGCAGCTGCTGGAGGACGCCGCCAACCTCGAATTCACAGGTCAGGGGGTCAAAGTTCATGAACAACAAGATCAGAAGACATTTCACAATGATATTGTTTCCTAAACCTCACTTGAGGTTCTAACCATCTCTCTCTCTCTCTCTCTCAGACATCATCGTGAGCTCTAACGGAGACGCGGTGAGCAGTAAGGACATTAAGTCGTGCATCCAGCAGATCCAGGAGCTGATCGTCCTGCGCCTCAATCAGGCTGTCGCTACTAAGCTCACCAGCTCGGTGGATTACTTACGCGAGAGTTTTGTCGGAACGCTGGAGCGCTGCCTGACCAGCCTGGAGAAATCCAACATGGACGCCCACAACATCACCTCCAACCACCTCAAACAGGTACACACACACACACACACACACACGCATTTAGAGGAGGAATGTGTACTGAGACATTTAGAGGAGCTTCAGTAACAGCTGATTAATTGGACCTGTCTGTGTGTGTGTGTGTGTGTGTGTGGGAAGATCCTGAATGCTGCCTATCATGTGGAGGTGACCTTTCACTCCGGATCGTCTGTTACACGCCTCTTCTGGGAACAGATCAAACGGGTACAGTGTCTGTCTGCAGTTTCATCTGTCTCTTTTTTGCTGTTATATCGTCTCTTTGTCTCACTGCCTGTCTTTCTCCCTCTTGGTGTGTGTGTGTGTGTGTGTAGATAATCCAGAGGTTGTCGTGGGTGAACCCTCCCTCCATCACGCCTGAGTGGAAGAGGAAAGTGGCTCAGGACGCCATCGAGAGTCTCAGCGCCGCCAAACTGGCCAAGAGCATCTGCTCACAGTTCCGCACTCGACTCAACAGCTCTCACGAGGCCTTCGCTGCCTCACTCAGACAGGTCCCTCACACACACACACACACACACACACACATCTGGCTTCACCCCTTCAATGTTTTCAGGTTGAATTATTAAAATAAGCAGGATAACATAAATGTGTGTGTGTAGTTGGAGGAGGGTCATACGGACCGCCTGGGCCGGACAGAAGATCTCTGGGTGCGTGTGAGGAAAGAACACGCCCCCCGCCTCGCCCGTCTCTCACTGGAGAGTCGCTCACTTATAGATACACTACTGTACGGTGAGAACACACACACATTATATATATACACACACAAAAACAAGTATAGATCTTGTTCCTGGTTACTGCCTGTTTATGAGTGTGTGTGTGTGTGTGTATGTGCAGGGAAGCCGAAGTTGGGGCGGGAGCTGGGCAGGGGGCAGTATGGGGTGGTGTATCTGTGTGACAATTGGGGGGGGCATAACCCCTGTGCCCTGAAATCAGTGGTACCTCCTGACGACAAACACTGGAACGACCTCGCACTCGAGTTCCACTACACACGGTAACACACACACACACACACACATACACACACACACACTGCCCTCTAATGGCAGGAATAAGCAATAGAAAATACACAAGCGAGCACAAGTTGTTTATCCCCCCAGGTCTTTATCTAAACATGAGCGGATGGTGGATCTTCACGGCTCTGTGATTGATCACAGTTACAGCGGAGGCTCGAGCATCGCGGTGCTGCTCATCATGGAGAGGCTGCACCGAGACCTGTACGCGGGCCTGAAGGTACACACACACACTTTGCACAATGCAGATACCTTTGTCTTTAAAAACTTGACTTTACGGTGACGTGTGTGTGTGTGTGTGTGTGTGTGTGTGTGCGCGCTGCAGGCTGGTCTCTCTCTGAAGGAGCGTCTGCAGATCGCACTGGATGTGGTGGAGGGGATTCGCTTCCTGCACAGTCAGGGGCTCGTACACCGGGACATCAAACTGAAAAATGTGCTGGTGAGACATTCGCTTAACACACACACACACACACACACACACACACACACACACAGGATGTCGTGGTTTAAGATGAAATTTAATAAATAGAATAGAGAAAGTGTATTAACTCTGTGTGTGTGTGTGTGTACTCATAGTTGGACAAACAGAATCGGGCCAAAATCACAGACCTTGGATTCTGCAAACCTGAAGCCATGATGTCGGGCAGCATCGTAGGAACACCGATACACATGGCACCTGAACTTTTCACAGGTTTCTCACACACACACACACACACACACACACACACACAATTCATTAACATCATATACACTTTTATATATATTTTAAATTGTGTGTGTGTGTGTGTGTGTAGGAAAGTATGATCACTCGGTGGACGTGTACGCGTTTGGGATCCTGTTCTGGTATCTGTGCAGCGGCTCTGTTAAACTGCCTGAAGCCTTCGAGAAATGTTCCAGTAAAGACCAACTGTGGACCAACGTCAAGAAAGGTCTCACACACACACACACGCACACGCACACACACACACACACTCTGCTGCTGATAGTGATGGAGGTGATGATGACGGTGTTGTTGCTGCAGGTTCTCGCCCCGAGCGCTTGGCCGGTTTCGATGAGGAGTGCTGGCAGCTGATGGAGGCCTGCTGGAACGGAGACGCGTCTCAGAGGCCGCTGCTGGGAATCGTACAGCCGAGTCTGCAAAGCATCATGGGACGTCTGTGCGACGCCGCTGACCAGAGAAACGCCAGCCTCGAAGACTCCACCTAACACACACACACACTCTGCAAAACACTCCAACATGAATATACACATAGTTCATAACACTCAAACACACACACACACACACATACACACACACACATACACATTCCCCTGAGAATACGATCAACTGACAAATGCATTTAAAAAAAAAAAAAAAAAAAGGAGAAAGTACAATAGTTTGTTTTTGTATTTCCGGAGTATTCCGGTAATTTCAGAGTGCTTGAACACACACACACACACACACACACCTTTCTATTAGGAAGCCAACACACTATTTATGATCAGGAGATCTGAGCAATACACCTTTAAACATTTTCTTTGTGTTTAATGTGTATTTATATGTTAAGTCATTTTACACACACACACACACACCTGTCCTTGTCATGCATGCTAATTGCTCCTTTGTCATAGGATTGTTACTAGACCTGAGATTTTTAAGAGTAGTGTGATTATCTTGCCGTATTATACAACGAGGAGGAAAAAATACTTTTAGCTGGTGTTTAAACTGCTTACCTGAACACCACTTTTTTAATAAAAGGTTTTGTCGAGCTATCGCATCGTCACGTTTCTGTTCTGTGTGTAACGAACTCTAATTCTAGACTTTACAAGCACAACACAGAATGAAAATATACACCCTGATATCTTCAACAGTGCTAACCGCTACACCACCGTGCCGCTTGTTGCCGGCCCTACAATAGGTGGCGCTATGCCCTCCTCCATCGTGTTAGTGCTGTATCATGTGTTCTCCATCTGTTCTACCCATCCTGAGGCATCTGGTGATTGTGCAGCTCCAGTAGACAAACTCCAACCCTGCAGGGTTCCTGAGGCCTCCAGAGAAGCACCAGCTCTGGGTTCTGCTTCATGATGGTTGGAGCTACATATGCTGCTCCTGAGCTCCCACTGATCCAGACCCCATCTGTTCTCTGCACCTACTGAACTGGACTTCATGATAACTGGAACAACATGTTATACTGAACTTCCAGCCTCCTAACACACAGTATGAGTGCAGATCAATCCCTGGGGCAGGTGTAGCTCAGTGGTTAAGGCATTGGACTACGGTTTGGAAGATCCCAGGTTCAAACCCCACAACCACCAAGTTGCCACTGTTGGACTGAACTCAGTACTAGTTTTAGTTCCTGCTCCTCGCTGCTCCTCGCTGGTCCTCACGCTCTGATTGACAGCTCTAGTGATTACCCAGAAGGCATTGCACCCACGGGCCAGCTGATCAAATAAACTATCTAGCCCTTCAATGTTCACACCAGCTGAGGTAAAGACACTGAGACATGTTAAATAAGCACATGACTGTATTTATTACGTATAAAACTGGAATGACCTGAATAGTGTAACACCATTTTGGAATAAAATGAAGTGAGAATAATAAACCAAAAATTGTACAAAACATCTGTCTATAAAAACACAACACTCAGAAAGAGGAATCGTGGTTCTCCTTCAGTCCGTGATGAACAGCACTTACACACACACACACACACACACACACACACGAGCAGCGACTGATTTTAGTATCGTTACAGAATATTTACACTCTCACGTCAAATCTGTACAACATCAGAGCTTATTATCTCACACACACACACACACACACACACACACACCTGGGGAAACACTAAAAATTGAACAACAGCATTCTTCATTTCTAAACTACGAAAAAGTAAAATCCTTCAGGTTCCTTAAAAATCTGTAGAAAACCATCTGCTGCTGCAACAAACAAACTGAAAAAAAGTGTATTAAAGGGAGTCGGTTCTGTCGTTTATCCATCATCAGTCATTTAAAATGAAGGCGGGTGGAGACGAGATCATCACGCCCGTGTGTGTGTGTGTGTGTGTGTGTGTGTGTGTGAGAGAGAGACGTGTGCTGATCTTGGAGGTAAATGTAATGCCCAGTGTGAGTGTGTTACGGTGGTCTCTATGCCGTTGCCATGGCAGCGTGTGGTGAGTGAGTGACCAGCGCAGGACCATAAGCACCTCCTGAACCATCTCTCCACACTGGAACACACTCACCCTGATGTTCCCGAGCGCTCCACACCCGGCGTCTCTCCTCTCGTCATCTTCCAGTGGAGATCTTTCACAAAGTGCATCACTTCAAGTAAACAAACGCAGAAAGTGAAGTAAAGCTGGCGGCGTCTCCTGAAGAGTCCCTTATGCAGACAGGTGCAAGGAATCATGGGATTGCTCAGCAGCTTCATTTTCCTTCTGTGTTCCTGAGGCTGGGGGGGGGGGGCGTGGCTTCAGGGATAGTGGACACACCCCTTGTGTTGTCATCACGGTCACATGGTGGTTTGGTGGGAGTGGCTGTAAGGCCGGAGTGAAGACAGAGACGAACAGAGGAACGTTAGAACGCAGAGCCGTGACTAAATGACTAACACTGGACAGACTGTCTCCTGATTGGACGGACCGCCTGTCAATCACACACTTTGATGACATCATCAGCACACTGATGTCACACGTGTAAATGTGCAGTGCGTCTTTACTCACTCTGACCCGGACGAGTCACTGTCTCGCGCTCCCGGAGCAGCTCCGTTCGGCCGATCCACGGTGGCTCCACCCCCTCGGCCCTGACCGGGGGAGGAGCCTCTTGTGGAGGCGGAGCCTGCGGGGCTGATGGACAGCTGGTTATGGATGCGATGTATCCTGTTTCTCTCAGCGATCGGAGACAGGGGCTTCTTCTTCAAAATACCTACACACACACACACACACACACACACACCAGTAAATATAAACAGTGACTTACTATACATGTTGATGGGGTGTTTTACTGTGTGTGTGTGTGTGTGTGTGTGTGTGTGTTACCTTTGTGCGGGTGTGTGTGTGGGTTGTGTAGTTGTAAGGGCAGTGCGCTCTCTTTCCCATAATTCTCCTCTGGAGGGGTCGATGTCTCCATCTTTGG
>CM060123.1:786224-788724 GCA_030522415.1 Channallabes apus
CACACACACACACACACACACACACACACACACAGACGCACACATATATATATATAAATAAAACAACTACATAAGAAAAGCACATAGACACCTATGAGACACACACTCTCGCTGAATATGAGTGTGTGTGTGTGTGTGTGTGTGTGTGTTTGAGTGAAGTTTGATTTAAGCCGTATGCGGCGCCTCATAAAAATGGGCCGAAATGTGGTCTCTTGTCTTTGGCCCGAGTAAAACTGCTGTGATGACGAAGAGTTAAAGATGACTGAGATTGTAACGTCCCGTCACTGAGGGCAGCAAACTAGTCCTGACCCGCCGAAACCCATCCGACCCGGGAAACACCGCCGCTCCTGCCGGAACGTAAGAACACGGTACCGTAGCGGACTGGGAACAAAATTAAATGCTGACGAAAATAAAGACAGATGTTTTATTAGTTTTTATTTAAATCACATTTTAGTCTCGTATTATTTGGTCAATATCACGTGCTGATTTCGTCACTGTTCACTGATATCTGTGACGTCATCGTCTCGTCTTAGTCACGGGAAAAAAGGTCGTCAACCAACGTTTATCGTCATTATTATCGTTGACGCAATCAACACTATCTCTCACACACACACACACACACACACACACGCCCCGTTACACAGATTTCCTCAGTGCTCTACTCATCACCTTGTTCCCTGTAGGTCCACTAGGGGGCGCCAAAGTCACACACTGAATGTACTCACCTTTCATCCTAAGCGTTTTATTTTAAATCTACACACCACCGCTGTCTCGCCGTTCACATACCACATATCTGCCTCCGTGTGTGTGTGTGTGTGTATACAGTGGTGTGAAAAACTATTTGCCCCCTTCCTGATTTCTTATTCTTTTGCATGTTTGTCACACTTAAATGTTTCTGCTCATCAAAAACCGTTAACTATTATTCAAAGATAACATAATTGAACACAAAATGCAGTTTTTAAATGAAGGTTTACGTTATTAAGGGAGAAAAAAAACTCCAAATCTACATGGCCCTGTGTGAAAAAGTGATTGCCCCCCTTGTTAAAAAATAACTTAACTGTGGTTTATCACACCTGAGTTCAATTTCTGTAGTCACCCCCAGGCCTGATTACTGCCACACCTGTTTCAATCAAGAAATCACTTAAATAGGAGCTACCTGACACAGAGAAGTAGACCAAAAGCACCTCAAAAGCTAGACATCATGCCAAGATCCAAAGAAATTCAGGAACAAAAGTAATTGAGATCTATCAGTCTGGTAAAGGTTATAAAGCCATTTCTAAAGCTTTGGGACTCCAGCGAACCACAGTGAGAGCCATTATCCACAAATGGCAAAAACATGGAACTGTGGTGAACCTTCCCAGGAGTGGCCGGCCGACCAAAATTACCCCAAGAGCGCAGAGACAACTCATCCGAGAGGCCACAAAAGACCCCAGGACAACATCTAAAGAACTGCAGGCCTCACTTGCCTCAATTAAGGTCAGTGTTCACGACTCCACCATAAGAAAGAGACTGGGCAAAAACGGCCTGCATGGCAGATTTCCAAGGCGCAAACCACTTTTAAGCCAAAAGAACATTAAGGCTCGTCTCAATTTTGCTAAAAAACATCTCAATGATTGCCAAGACTTTTGGGAAAATACCTTGTGGACCGACGAGACAAAAGTTGAACTTTTTGGAAGGTGCGTGTCCCATTACATCTGGCGTAAAAGTAACACAGCATTTCAGAAAAAGAACATCATACCAACAGTAAAATATGGTGGTGGTAGTGTGATGGTCTGGGGTTGTTTTGCTGCTTCAGGACCTGGAAGGCTTGCTGTGATAGATGGAACCATGAATTCTACTGTCTACCAAAAAATCCTGAAGGAGAATGTCCGGCCATCTGTTCGTCAACTCAAGCTGAAGCGATCTTGGGTGCTGCAGCAAGACAATGACCCAAAACACACCAGCAAATCCACCTCTGAATGGCTGAAGAAAAACAAAATGAAGACTTTGGAGTGGCCTAGTCAAAGTCCTGACCTGAATCCTATTGAGATGTTGTGGCATGACCTTAAAAAGGCGGTTCATGCTAGAAAACCCTCAAATAAAGCTGAATTACGACAATTCTGCAAAGATGAGTGGGCCAAAATTCCTCCAGAGCGCTGTAAAAGACTTGTTGCAAGTTATCGCAAACACTTGATTGCAGTTATTGCTGCTAAGGGTGGCCCAACCAGTTATTAGGTTCAGGGGGCAATTACTTTTTCACACAGGGCCATGTAGGTTTGGATTTTTTTTCTCCCTAAATAATAAAACCCCTCATTTAAAAACTGCATTTTGTGTTTACTTGTGTTATCTTTGACTAATAGTTAAATGTGTTTGATGATCAGAAACATTTTGTGTGACAAACATGCAAAAGAATAAGAAATCAGGAGGGGGGCAAATAGTTTTTCACACCACTGTATATAAGAGAGAGACTCACTGAGGGTTTGGTTTTGAAGGTCTGATCTGGACGTTTTTTGCCGCAGCA
>CM060123.1:806224-808724 GCA_030522415.1 Channallabes apus
CATTATATGTCTTTCCTGTAGGAATGTTTTCACAGATTTTGCCCTATGGCACGATGCATTATCATCCTGAAAAATGATGCTACCATCACCAAACATCCTTTCAATTGATGGAATAAGAAAAGTGTCCAAAATCTCAACATAAACTTGTGCATTTATAGAAGATGTAATGACTGTCATGTCTCCCATACCTTTACCTGACATACAACCCCATATCAATAATGATTGTGGAAATTTGCATGTTTTCTTCAGGCAGTTGTCTTTATAAATTTCATTGGAACGGCACCAAACAAAAGTTCCAGCATCATCACCCTGCGCAATGCAGATTCGTGATTCATCACTGACTCTAACTCTCATCCAGTCATCCGCAGTCCAAGATTGTCTTTCTTTAGCCCACTGAACCCTTGTTTTTGTTCTGTTTAGATGTTAATGATGGTTTTCTTTTGGCTTTTCTGTATGTAAATCCCATTTCTTTTAGGCGGTTTCTTACTGTCCGCTCACAGACATTGACTCCACTTTCTGCTCATTTGTTCCTCATTTGTTTTGTTGTGTATTTTCTGTTTTCAAGTCATATTGCTTTAAGTTTTCTGTCTTGGCGCTTTGATGTCTTTCTTGGTCTACCAGTACGCTTCCCTTTTACAACCTTTCCATTTGATTTGTACTTGGTCCAGATTTTAGACACAGCTGACTGGGAACAACCAACATCTTTTACAACATTCCATGAAGATTTACCTTCTTCAAGAAGTTTGATAATTCTCTCCTTTGTTTCAACTGACATCTCTCGTGTTGGAGCTATGAGTTATGTCAATCATCTTGGTTCAACACATCCCTAATGTGTACAAGCACTCTTTTTTAACTGTAGACTAATTAGCAGTTGTAATCAGATACAGGTATTTGTTTTAGAAATGCAAAGTGCATGGTGATGCCATATTTTATTTGGTGATTCCATATTTTTTTCCTCTGTTTGAGTTGTTAAAACAGTTGTCATTGACTATAGTTATCTTTATTTGTTTTGTTTTTTTAAGTGTTTTATACAGCCAGAAGTTTGGATTGTTGAGTGAAAATAGTTTTGTGGCATGTACAGTATATGTGCTTGTTTTTTTTCCTACACAATTAAACATTTGAATGAACATCTTCTGAGAGGGTGATTCCATACTTTTGCCAGGGGTTGTGTATGATGTGTATAGTACACACACACTCACATATATAAAAACACATACACACACAAATGTTGTAAGCATATTTGCTTATGTGTGTGTGTGTGTGTGTGTGTGTGTGTGTGTGACCTGGTACAGTGCCGTTGTTTGCGACGTAGCTGTTCATGTCGATGTATCTGCTGTCGATGTGCAGGTCCTTCATGCAGCCCACAAACTGGCGGCTCTGCACGGGGAAGTCCTCGGGCAGGTGAGGGACTCCGCCCAGCAGCAGCGGCCCCGTCAGGTCCAGAGACCTGACCGCAGGAAGTACGCCAAACACGAAGGGGTTAAAACACACACAACGTTTTGCAGACTACGTAAGTAAAACTCTTCTTAACTATAAAGGACTAATCAAAATTTCAGCATGTGGGCGGAGCAGAATTTAAATAAATTAAATTGATCTCTGGATTGTATGTTCTTACTTCTTGGATCCTGATTGGCTGCCCTGAGCGGCGCACGAGTACCCGCCCACACTGCGGCCAAAACGCAGCGCCACCAACGTGTCACAGTTATCCACCGTTACCACGAGGACCTTCTGATCTGACGGGCCCTGTGGGAGACCGGCCTGACTGAGGATAGGCTGAGAGACACAGAGAGGAACATTAATGAAGGGGTGTGGCCTCAGTGTACATCTTAATGAAGGGGTGTGGCCTCAGTGTACATCTTAATGAAGGGGTGTGGCCTCAGTGTACATCTTAATGAAGGGGTGTGGCCTCAGTGTCAGTGTTAATGGAGGGGCGTGGCCTCAGTGTTAATGGAGGGGCGTGGCCTCAGTGTCCGTGTTAGCGGAGTTGATGCTGACTGTACGGTCTCAGGAGACACTCCCCTTAGCTTGTATTTTACAGAATCTTCCATCAAGATGTAAGAATATGGGTCAGTGAACACACACGCATACATGCACTCACTCACTCCTGTACACACACACACACACACACACACACACACACACACTTCATTAAAATGTAATAAAAATGGGTCAGTAGGACATGAGCGTCTCCTTCACTTCTCATGTCCTTTTAGTCTCACAGCATTGTACAGTTACACTACACAGTGTGTGTGTGTGTGTGTGTGTGTGTGTGTGTGTGTGTGTGTGTGTGTGTGTGTGAGGCTTGAGAGTCACAGTAAATATAATATAAAGACAGAGCAGTAAGACGGAGAGCTGGTGTTCAGGAGTGTGTTTTAGACGCGTGTGTGTGGAGATCAGCGCACAGTCTGATCATATGGTCGGACATGTGGATTAAAGTCATGTGATGAAGATCAGACCAGAGAGCAGCTCGTCCCGCTCAGACTGCACTGATCTCCCGAGC
>CM060123.1:818724-823724 GCA_030522415.1 Channallabes apus
TCACACTCCGACATCACACTCCGACATCACACTCCGACATCACACTCCGACATCACACTCCGACACCGTATCCATCACACTCCGGCATCACACTCCGGCATCACACTCCGGCATCACACTCCGGCATCACACTCCGGCATCACACTCCGGCATCACACTCCGGCATCACACTCCGGCATCACACTCCGGCATCACACTCCGGCATCACACTCCGGCATCACACTCCGGCATCACACTCGAACACTTATTCAGTTAATTCGGTGTGTTAGTTATCGAGTTCGAGTTTTGTTAATTGATGTATCACGCTGGTCCTGGAGGAACACTGTAAACGTTTTATTGAAACGACAATAAAAGCCGACTTGATGTGACTCGATCACTGTGTCGCACTCAGAGTGTCGCACTCAGAGTGTCGCACTCAGAGTGTCGCACTCAGAGTGTCGCACTCAGAGTGTCGCACTCAGAGTGTCGCACTCAGAGTGTCGCACTCAGAGTGTCGCACTCAGTGTGTCGCACTCAGTGTGTCGCACTCAGTGTGTCGCACTCAGTGTGTCGCACTCAGTGTGTCGCACTCAGTGTGTCGCACTCAGTGTGTCGTACTCAGTGTGTCGTACTCAGTGTGTCGTACTGAATCATTAGTGTTTAAGAGGTCAAGGGGCAATAAGGCACGGATCAGACACACCTCCATCATTCAGTAGTTAAGTTTAACACACACACACACACTCTGTCGGATTGATTGGCACTCTCTGTTGTTTATGTGATTTTCCTCCTTCTTTCCATCTGGATACATGTTCACACACACACACACACACACACACACACACACACACACACACACACACACACACACAAAATGCTGTTCAAAATCCAATCAGGTATTCATGTATCACCCTGTGGGGAACAAAGTCAAATCACACACACAATCAACCTGAGCAGCAGGACACACACACGCGCACACACACACACACACACACACACACACATTTCTTTCCACTTCATAAATAGTACTTTGGTTACATAAATACATGTGGGCTTTAATATCACACACACACACACACACACACACACACACACACACACACACACACTGAAGGACAGCATACTACAGTAGACAGAGAGAAGTTACTCATCTTTCTTTCTTAATATGCAAATTACTTTCTTAAAGATAATTATAAGTTTATGCTGATTTACTGCAAAGCCTCACACACACACACACACACACACACACACACACACACACACACACAGGCTTTCAAGCCAAATAGGTACATTTTACTACACTGATTATCTGCCCCCGTGTGTGTGTGTGTATGTGTGTGTGTGTGTGAGCTGATTAAGTGAGTTTAGATCAAAGATATACACAAGGCGCTATCCAGGTGGTAGCTATGTAACCATGGTAACGAGCGTTAGGCTGTAGTACCGCGAGATATTCAGTGGTGGTTCAATTCAGAACGCGATGCAATGACGTAACACACACACACACACACACACACAGAGAGAGAACTGCACAGTGTTTCGTGATCCATTTATCTCTGTGTAAGGGACAAAGGCGTCCCCCGGGATCCTGCTCACTTCTAACACTCTTAATGATTCATACTGACAGCCACCACACACACACACACACACACACATACACACACACACAAAAATACACACACACATACACACACACACACACACACACATACACACACACACACCACACACACAGACGGGGAGGGAGAATGTAGGACAGAGACGGTTGGATCTACAATACATCTAGTTCAAATACGTTTTGTATAAAAAATGAAATAAATGTATAAAATATCGAATCTAAACTCACCTCAACCCTGCTGACTTTAGGCCACGCCCCCTAACCCGAGTCAGACACCTGCTCAATTTTTATATATTTTTTTTTACAAACATCATCCAGACTCGTGCGTGTGTGTGTGTGCGTGTGTGTGTGTGCGTGTGTGTGTGTATGTGTGCGTGTGTATGTGTGTGTGTGTGTGTGTGTGTATGTGTGTGTGCGTGTGTGTGTGTGCGTGTGTGTGTGTGCATGTGTGTATGTGTGTGTGCGTGTGTGTGTGTGCGCGTGTGCGTGTGTGCGCGTGTATGTGTGTGTGTGTGTGTGTGTGTGTGAGGGAATGGGCGTGGCCCTGAGTGCAGGCTTGGCAGTGAGTTGAGCATTAGCACCAACCCCTAAGTCACCCTCCACTCGTTAGCTTTGTGCAGTTAATAGTTTATTTTATGTGGTTCAGTGATTACGGGCCTCATTAAGCTGGAGGAGTGGCAGTGAGTCGTGTGTGTGTGTGTGTGTGTGTGTGTGTTCAGCTGGGTTACTGATACTGACAGCTAGACTAATGCTGGAATAAACTCATAACCTGTTAAAGCGTTTAAATGCACATCAAACACACTTGTTAACACAGTGTTTAAGCCCCGCCCACTCCGCCGGACTCACCCGTGTAGTCATGGAGACACTGGCAGGTGAACCCTCCCTCATGGGAGCGACACGCGCCGTTGTTCCCGCACGGGTTGGAGTAGCACAGGTCGATCTCGGTCTCGCAGAACTCTCCGGTGAAGCCGGGCGGACAGCGGCAGCGGAGGCCCGTGATTGGCTGGATGGGGCGGAACAGGATGGTGTCGGAGCTGACGAACGGCGCGAGGCTGTCGAACTTCAGCACCGACACACACTTCATGTAGTTCTCACATGGCTCGCGCAGGCAGATGTTGTCGTCGAAGGGCAGGACCTGCTGAGAGGAAACGCGCGCCAGCAGACTCCGGTTCAGGTAAAGACGCTCCTGGAGCTCCTCCGAGCCGATAAACTCCGCCCCCACGGGCCCCAGGCGCGAGGCCCCTCCTCCGAGCCTGTCGCCCAGGCGGAACACGGACAGGCTGACGTTTAAAATGCCGGCGTTGACGTCCGTGTCGTCTTGGATGTTGAAGATGATGACATCATCACGGTTGGCGGAGAGCACGCGAGCCACGCCCTCCAAGAACTCGGCCAATAGGACGGAGAGGAAGCGCTCCTGGGAAGTGTTGGCCAGTCGCAGAGTGATGCTGTTGGAGAGCATTTCATCTGTGATGATGGTGACCTGCAACACACACTGGGCGGAGACCGAGTGAACCCCGTCTGGGGGGGAGGGGGAGGGGAGGGGGGGGACAGGAGGGAAGAAAGATTATTATTATTATTATTATTGTAACTAATTAGCATACAGGTGTTAGCAGAGTCAGGTTCCTGCGCTACTACACTCTGCGTTTACTCCAGGGTTTATGCTAATCTTGAAACAATGTCACATGACCTCATTTAAATCAAGCACCGCCCATCTTTACTCCACGCATGAGCTTTTCTCTATCACTGCTGGATACAGAGAAAAGAACCAGATCTGTTAGAACAACAAACAGAAAGGAAAGAGGTTCAACACACACACACACACACACACACACACTGCAGCGTCTGGGCTGAGCAGCACAGACCCAGACTGCACCATTAATCTGCTGTTTAGGCCTGGGAACAAAAAAGACAGTCACAACACACACACACACACACACACACACACACACTCACACACACACACACACTCACACACACACTTTGCTCTTCAGGCCAGAGGGGAAACAAACACACACCACATTTAATTAAATCAAAGACATCCTGCAAACACAAGTCATGCCCTTCATTCAGGCATGCACACACACACACACACACACACACACGCACACACACAAACACACACACACACACACTTTTCCTCAATGATCAGCTTTGTGTAAAGTTCTGGACTTCAGCCACAGGGCAGGACACCACTGATACCGAGAGCAATGAAACACACACACACACACACACACACACACACACACACACACACACACACACACACACACACACACACACACACACACACACAAGCATTACATCCTGGAGCGGAACTGGGAAAAGAAAATTCAGAAGAGACAAAATAGCACACACACACACACACACACACACACACACACACACACACACCAGTTATCAGGAAGAAGATGGAAAGTCATTAATAATAAAACAAAATAGTGCGCTTACACACACACACACACACACACACACACACACACACTTAAAAGCACTTAAAACTTTACACATGAGCAAGAAAGACAGGGGAAGTCACGCAATGTGGTGTACGCATCCCAAACCACACACACACACACACACACACACACACCCCATCACTCCACTGTGGGCGTGTCCCGCATCCCGAATGTAATAAAGAAAGCTAACGGAGAGGTTTATTATAGTGATGGAGGTTCGAATCATTTTAGTGACTCGGTTCTTTAAATCTTGTTCATCAAAATGAACGAATCTTTTTGTGAGTCATTTCGTTCTTTTGATCAGAAATAAAGTAAAATGTTGGATTTTCAATAAACAGACCCACAACACGTCTACATACACACATTGTGGCTATAGATCTAGTTATGAAAATATTATAATGTAACTAAGGACATTTTATAATAAACAGAATGAGCAGCTCACCTCTTATATCTTCTCTGAGTCGTTCGTTCTGTTGAATCTGTTGCACCGCATAGTGTCTATGGGAGTCACGTGACAAAAGAACGAACGACTCGGAGTAGAAGAGTCATTGAGAAAGAATCGCTCATTTCTGTCTCCTGTACAGAACATATGGAGATTTTAACCCAGTAGAACATGAACGAATCACTCTGAGATACTCCTTCATCTGAGTCACGTTAAAGATTCGTTCAAAAAGAATGAATCATTCATGAACAACCCGTCACTAGTTTATTATAAGTTTGTATTTTCCTGCTAATCAAAGCATCCAGTTGTTCCTGATGAGGAGGAGGAGGAGGCGGAGGAGGAGGAGGAGGAGGAGCCGGAGGAGGAGGCGGAGGAGGAGCTACGCTGCAGCAGCGCGAGGAGAGAAAACTTCAAAGGGAATAAGAGAGAGGATCAGTAACGAGGGTGAAGATCCGTGACCCACATACACCAGCCGAGCAGTTCAAAGGGAAAGTCAAGATCCTCTGCAACCTTC
>CM060123.1:826224-853724 GCA_030522415.1 Channallabes apus
GGCTATATATAATATTATACACACACACACACACACACATTAATATGCAAACTAGGGAAACCACATGTCCTCCTCCATGTCATGGGCTTTAGCTAGCGTAGCGTAGGTAGGGTGTAAACTAGCCAACGTCAGTGAGATTTCTGTGTTTATTTCAGACATTGATTATATCAGCAGCCCAAACTGATCTCAGCATTACCATGACAACCACCATCTGGTCATCGCTAACATTAGTTAAGCTAGCAGCTTTGGAATTCATGTGAACATCACTTAGTTGACACATGCTACTTTTTAGCATAAAAACTGAGCTAAAACATTAGTCTAAATACAGGAGAGTTAGGGTTAAGGTCTACAATATAGGTAAATAAAGTTTGCCATGTTTAGTAGGATTCCCACATAAACAACAGGCTTTTATGATATTCACCACTTCAGAAATCAAACTCCGTCAGCATGACTCAGCGATAGCTATAGCATCACTCCGACAGTCAGCCGTGTTAGCGGTAGGCGTTGAGTTTGGTGTAGCTCAGTGGTTGGACTACGGTTCGGAACATCCCAGGTTCAAACCCCACAACCACCACGTTGCCACTGTTGGGCCCCTGAGCCTCAACTTAACCCTCAACTGCTCAGATGTTTAATGAGATAAAAATGTAAGTCGCTCTGGATAAGATCATCTGCCAAATGCCTAAATATAAATGTAATGTAAAGATTAAACTGAGTGGATTTTAGGCAGTAGGGAGTTCAGTAACTTATCAACACGTCTGAGGTTAATGTTGACCTTCTGGATAATTTAGTCTCATTTTGGTTCTCACTGTGTCTACAATGTCAACAAACTGGCACATGATGGCCCTACGTCTCCTTTCTGCATTTGACTTTTTCTTTCATTAAAATCAGTTTCTATTCAGCAGTTTCACTGTTAAAATCAGTTTTGAGTGAGATCTATAAGATTTGGATGATCATCTGCTAACTGTATAAAATCCTTTGCTTCACTGCATTTAATACTACAAACCGGATTCCAAAAAAGTTGGGACACTAAACAAATTGTGAATAAAAACTGAATGCAATGATGTGGAGATGACAAATGTCAATATTTTATTCAGAATAGAACATAAATCACGGAACAAAAGTTTAAACCGAGAAAATGTATCATTTTAAAGGAAAAATATGTTGATTCCAAATTTCACGGTGTCAACAAATCCCAAAAAAGTTGGGACAATTAAGAGCTGGAAGACCAATTAACAGTAATTAGGTTAATTGGCAACATGATTGGGTATAAAAAGAGCTTCTCAGAGTGGCAGTGTCTCTCAGAAGCCAAGATGGGTAGAGGATCACCAATTCCCACAATGTTGCACAGAAAGATAGTGGAGCAATATCAGAAAGGTGTTACTCAGCGAAAAATTGCAAAGACTTTGCAGTTATCATCATCAACTGTGCATAATATCATCCGAAGATTCAGAGAATCTGGAACAATCTCTGTGCGTAAGGGTCAAGGGCGTAAAACCATACTGGATGCCCGTGATCTCCGGGCCCTTAAACGACACTGCACCACAAACAGGAATGCTACTGTAAAGGAAATCACAGAATGGGCTCAGGAATACTTCCAGAAACCATCGTCAGTGAACACAATCCACCGTGCCATCCGCCGTCGCCAGCTGAAACTCTACAGTGCAAAGAAGAAGCCATTTCTAAGCAAGATCCACAAGCACAGGTGTTTTCATTGGGCCAGGGATCATTTAAAATGGAGTGTGGCAAAATGGAAGACTGTTCTGTGGTCAGACGAGTCACGATTCGAAGTTCTTGTTGGAAATGTGGGACGCCATGTCATCCGGACCAAAGAGGACAAGGACAACCCAAGTTGTTATCAACGCTCAGTTCAGAAGCCTGCATCTCTGATGGTATGGGGTTGCATGAGTGCGTGTGGCATGGGCAGCTTGCATGTCTGGAAAGGCACCATCAATGCAGAACAATATATTCAGCTTCTAGAACAACATATGCTCCCATCCAGACGTCATCTCTTTCAGGGAAGACCCTGCATTTTTCAACAAGATAATGCCAGACCACATTCTGCATCAATCACAACATCATGGCTGCGTAGGAGAAGGATCCGGGTACTGAAATGGCCAGTCTGCAGTCCAGATCTTTCCCCTATAGAGAACATTTGGCGCATCATAAAGAGGAAGGTGCGACAAAGAAGGCCCAAGACGATTGAACAGTTAGAGGCCTGTATTAGACAAGAATGGGAGAGCATTCCTATTTCTAAACTTGAGAAACTGGTCTCCTCGGTCCCCAGACGTCTGTTGAGTGTTGTAAGAAGAAGGGGAGATGCCACACAGTGGTGAAAATGGCCTTGTCCCAACTTTTTTGGGATTTATTGACACCATGACATTTTGATTCACCATATTTTTCCCTTAAAATGATACATTTTCTCAGTTTAAACTTTTGTTCCGTGATTTATGTTCTATTCTGAATAAAATATTGACATTTGCCATCTCCACATCATTGCTTTCAGTTTTTATTCACAATTTGTTTAGTGTCCCAACTTTTTTGGAATCCGGTTTGTAGACTTAGAACCTTTGAACGCATACACAGTCTATACACAGTAAACTATCATGTTGATTGGCTCTATAGAGTGACGCGTATAGCCACGCCCACCTCAAGAGAAATCACAAAAAAACTCTGTGATGTAATCGGGCACACAACTGCTCATAACGTCATTTTTACTCAACATTTTGATTTCATTTATGGTGCAGGTTTAACTTTGGCAGTACTTCAGTATTTGCCTAAAGTTCAATAAATTCTCCCCAGCAAGATTCCTGTGATGCTGTGACAAACACTAAGTGGACCGACAGACACAACATTGTCTGAGCCTGGCTTCAGGTCCTCAAAAGAAAAATAAAGATCTCAATGGAAGTTCTGAACAACATGCAGATAAAATCTATACAAGTTAAATAAAGGTTTAGCGTACGATGATATTAGATTTACCTTCATTCCCACACACACACACACACACACACAGTCATACCTTCTTTCACATCACTGTGAGACACAAACACATCACACAGGTGTCATACAGTAAGTCAACACAAACAGGAAGACCAGAGAAGCTTAAAGGCAGTGTGTGTGTGTGTGTGTGTGTGTGTGTGTGTGTGTTGGAGAGAGAATGTGTGTAAGATCCAGCAGAGCTTTTGCTAATAAGCAGCAAGTCTTTTAGAAAGTGTAGAGAAACAGAAACATAGAAAAAAAAGAGTCAGTGGCTAATAGCTAGCAAGAACAAACGCGCTACAGAGACACTGCTACACTGCTACACTGCTCCTGGCCTTAACGCGCTACCATGCTAAAACACAGCTACATTAACTGCAGCTAAAAGCAAACCACACACAGTAAGTGTACACACACACACACACACAGAAGAACTTCATCTTCACAAGTTTAGCTAACAAAGCGATATTTTTTCTTCTCAATGCGCATATCTCTAATTAATTAAAAAATAAACCTGTCACCATGCTAGTCACAGCTAACGGCTTTAGCTTAGCGCAAGTTTATTTTTGTGATTATTACATTTCTTATTTTCAGTTTTTTTTTTTTTTTTTATAAACACACTGTTGTGTTAATGTTGCATTACAGATGGAGAAGTGTTTATACGTGTAAACTCTTAAAATATCAGTAACAACACAACTGTTTATATCATAAACCGTTAGAACTTCAGGACATCAACTTTATATCTGTAACCTGAAGATTCTAATAACGCTGCGTCTACTACAGGTCACGAACTCCTGCTGGATATTCCACATCTTACACACACACACACCCAACCCCCAAACACACACACAACTTTACACAAAAGAACCCCCCCCCCAACCAACTCTCACACCCCCTCACTCGCGCATCCCCACCCATCATGCATCTCTCAGGCATCGCTGAGGTCACTATGGCAACCGCACACTTAACAAAGCATTTCTCTTCACCATTCTTCCTTCACAGTGAGAGAGGGAGGGGGGAGGGGGGGGGGGATAAAAGAGCACAGAGAGGTCGGGGGAGAAACTTAAAGAAAGGACAAGAAGAGTTATAGCTGGATGAAATGACACCGCAGAGAGAGAGAGAGAGGGAGAGAGAGAGAGAGGGAGGTGATATGGGAAAGGGTGAGGGAGGGATCAGCCGAGAAAAAAGAAAAACTAAGTTCTCACATTCCAACAGAGCCTTTGACTAATGACCCCCGAGAATAAATGAGTGAAAGAGAGAGAGAGAGAGAGAGAGAGAGAGAGAGAGACGAGCAGCCAAATATGTTCAGAATGCACATTTACACCTCATTCAGTCTCTCTCTCTCTCTCGCTCTCTCTCTCTCTCTCTCTCGCTCTCTCTCTCCCATCTTTCCTTCATTTTTCAGCATTTTCAGTCCTTCATTTTCACTTCCTCTCTCTTTTTCACATTATTGTTTTTTATTAATGAAATCTCTCTCTCTTTAAAATTCTTTCTTTCTTTCTTTCTTTCTTTCCTCACTCACTCGTCCTCCAGCTATTTTCTCTTTGTCTTCGTTGCCTGTTTATCTTCTTTATCATTCCTTTAATCTTATTCTCACATTCACCCTTTTCTTTCTTCCCCTTTACCTCAATTCATTCCTTCTCTTTCTACCTTACAGGAGTTTTCTTGATTAAACACACCTTCACTCTCTCTCTCTCTCTCTCTCTCTTCCTCTCTCTCTCTCTCCCTCCCTCTCTCTCTCTCTCCCTCCCTCTCTCTCTCTCTCTCTCTCTCTCTCAGGGCAGGAGATCAGGAAACTTACTAAACAGCTAAATGTTTTCGAGTGACACAAGACCAGACTTCCCGAAGCTGCACTAATCACACACACACACACACACACACACACACACACACACACACACACACACACACACACACACACACACACACACACACACTCATCACAGCACCAGCAAATATTAGCGAGATGTAGAGTTTGTCTCGGGGTTTGTCTCGGGGTTTGTCTCAGGGGTTTGTCTCGGGGTTTGTCTCAGGGGTTTTGTCTCAGGGGTTTTGTCTCAGGGGTTTTGTCTCTGGGTTTTGTCTCGGGGTTTGTCTCGGGGTTTTGTCTCGGGGTTTGTCTCGGGGCTTGTCTTGGGGTTTAGTCGTTGTATGTTGTTTAAGGAACAGACGCAGCCTTTAGCCCCCAAAAAACCCCTGAACCGCTTCTGAAGTGTCCTGTCGGACCGGGTCAGCTCTCCAGACTAACAGTGGCTCACAGACACTCTGACGTTGCCTTCACACACAGTTCCTGAGGAATCTTTTCGTCTGTGTTTCCAACTGAACAGGATCTCTCTCTGTTTACATAACCCACAAAAACGCAGTGATTTATGGATCAGACGGAGACAGAGTGCGGCGTCTGTGATCATCAGACGCATCATTACCTCTCCACAGTCTCTCTCTCTCCCCACCAAGCATTATTGATTAAAGTAGTAGAGATTATATGACATCATCACATTGACACCTAATTAGGAAAGTAAGACATCTCGTGTGCCCCGCTGCTCTCTTGCCCTTTCCTCGTCCAGCAGGTGTGAGACGCGCACTGTTGCTGCATTCTGATTGGTCAGAACGGGGACCCAGCTGTTGCCCCTGGTCGAGCCCTCAATCCGAATCGACCCATACACACTCACGCACACACTCAGAGCTCATTTGTCAGCAGGAACCAACCCGCCTTCACACCCTCCTTCACTCCATTCTCTAGGGCCCCTGAGGGACTCTGAGCAACAACAGGCTTCGCCATCGTGCACGGCTCTAACAATCGTTTGAATTAAACGTCCCTGACAAAGCTGTAGACCTCCCTCCACCCTTCTGGTTCAGGAACCCCAACAGAACTCCTCCTGATAACGGGCCTCGGACCAGCAGCACTGAAGCCCATGCAGCTCAGATGCACTGAGGGGACACGGGAACAGGACAGTTTTACTCAAACCACTCCTGTCTGACTGTGAGACAAAACAGAGTCTAATAAATCACAAAGAAATTACAGCGAGGATGTTAAGGTGAGGTCGGCCTGCGCAGAGAGTCAGCCTCAGGATTTAAAGGACCTGCTCATTTTATCTGTCGAGTGTTTAAGCTGTGGACAAACTACAGTCTGTATATATATATATATATAAAATATAGCTTCTGTAGTCAAATCAATAACATGCAGTGAAACCCATGACGAGATGAAGAAAGGCCACTTTAGTTTCTAGAAAACAGGAAAGTCTTCAGCAGGGATTTAAAACAGAAACGCCTTGGAGGTCTTTCCCAGGTCGGGTGTCTCTCTGTGAAGCAGCAAAATCTAAACAATTCATGAATCTTTTCCTCAGCCGGAGAACAAACACCTCCCAACACCATCACCTACCAAAACCAAACCGAGAAACATTCACCAGGAGAAAACAGTACAGGGAAGTCGCAGACTGAATCCGTCTCAGCACACACACACACACACACACACACACACACACACACACACACACACACACTTACCAGCCATACATCTGTCAGGCAACAGCACAATGCATTGTGAGCAAGACTAAAGTGTGAGCGCCCATCATACACCAAACTCACCCCACCATTCTCTCTCTCGCACCCACACACACACACACACACACACACACACTAATCCCTGCTTTAGTTTAAAAACACACCACTCCGTGGGGAATTCCTACATAAAAATCCTCCCACAGTCCAAAGCAGAACCCAACCTGCAGTTTTAGATTATGTCATGTGATCCTTATCTGAGATTTGGAGTTTGGTATGTAATATGCTTGATGGTTAGCTGGAGCGTGGAGAAGCGTGATAGCTCTGGAGACTCGCATCTGTAATCACACTCAACACTTTATCAGGTGCACCTACTCTCACTGGCTCAGGTGTACAGTCACCACATTATGAGAACAGACCACCTCCCTAATAATGTCTGCACATGACATCTGCTCATCTGTTTCTATTGACGGATGTAGCAGAAGGGAGCCAAAACTTGTAAACCTGTGATGTTGCGGGTTGAAAGTTACAACCTAACATAACAGAAGATCAACAAAAATTCCGAAAACAGATCTCCAGCTGAAAAATTATTCTGACCCATTATTCTTTGACCACAAAGAGAACCACAGCGGAACATCTCAGAACATCCATGCAGCACCATCAACTCTCCAACAGGTTCTAGTTATCAGTTCTAGTTATTATCCATCAGGAAACACTTTGTTTTTAGGAATTCAGGGATTCTTGTGTTTGTGTTCATGCAGTTCTTACCTGAGACGGAGATCCTCATCGAGGCCTCCAGCGGTCGGTTGTTGTCCAGATCTTGGCTGAGACGTATCTCTCCGGTGGTTTGGTTCAGAATCAGGAGATGCAGCTCATTTCCCGCTTCAAACCTGTAGCTCAGCTGATCCGATACATCCGGATCATGGGCTGGTATTTTTCCGATCACTCCTGTCGGGAAGCTGCTGGACTTTTCCTTTACGTAGTTGTTGAAAATGATCTGGAAGTTCTTCAGGACGGGTGCATTGTCGTTCCTGTCTATAAGCCTGATGTGCACAGTGGCTCGGCTGACCAGAGGAGCGGAAGTGGCTTGGACCACAATGACGTACTCAGATCGAACCTCGTAGTCGAGATCCGTCAGAGCCATGAGCTCACCGGTGAAAATGTCCAGTTGGAACACTTCTGGGATGTTTCCCTCAACAATCTGGTACATGATCTGGGCATTGCTTCCCTCGTCAGGGTCTGTAGCTGAAATGTGGGCCACCACAAGACCGATGGGGCTGTTTTCCTCAACAAAGATGTCAAACTCGTCCTTCTCGAACACAGGTGGGTTGTCGTTTACGTCCAAGATTGTCACCTGAATGTGCACAGCGGTTTTCAGTGCAGGAAGTCCTTTATCCACAGCGAAAGCCTGCAAGTTATAAATGGCCATGTTCTCACGATCCAGTCGCCTCAGCGTGCGCACTATTCCTGATGTAGACTCAATGATAAAGTCACCATCACCATCATCACCTCCCTGAAAGGTGTAAAAAACCCGTCCATTTAAGCCGGAGTCCTGATCCGTAGCTGATACCTGGACTACGCTTGTATACACGGGTACGTCCTCCATTACAGAGCCCAGATAACGGTCTCTCAGGAATCTGGGAGCATTATCGTTCACATCATTGACCAAAATCTCCAAGTAGGTGGTATCGGATTTCTGAGGTATTCCGTTGTCTCGAGCTGTGATGGCCAGCGTGTATGACACCTGATCTTCGTAGTCCAACTCCATCTGCGTCGTCACAGCGCCCGAATCTGGGTCGATGCTAAACTGTGGGATGCTGTCGTCCATGTAGTATGTGATGCGTGCATTCTCACCCGTGTCCTCGTCCGTGGCACTGATCACCACGACGGTTGTACCCACAGGACGGTCCTCGTTGATGTTGACGGTGTAATGTGAGCTTTGGAAAACCGGACGGTGCGTGTTAGCATCTGTGACATTGACATACACCTTGGCCGCGTCGAACCGTGTGCCATCAGACGCAGTGACACTCAAAACATACTGCCTCTCTAGTTTATAATCTAGTGGAAGTGCGAGTGTGATGAGTCCTCCTCCACTCTGGCTGGTGATGGAGAATCGATTTCTTGTGTTTCCGCTAGAGATCTGATAGGTCACTACACTGTTGATGTCCCGATCCACTGCGGAAACGGTCACGACACTCGTCCCGACAGCGGCGTCCTCGTTTAGACGCATGTAGTAGGCTTTTTGGGTGAACTCCGGGTTGTTGTCATTAACATCCAAGACAGTCATGCTAATGCTAGCAGAGGATGACATCACAGGTGTGCCGTGATCGCGAGCCTCCACCCCAAAGCTGTAAAAATCCACACTCTCTCGGTCTAGCTCTGCTGCTACAACGATCCACCCGGTGCTGTTATTTATGGTAAATGGGAAGTTCAGCGTCGTCCCTGTGAGCCGGTATTCCAGTCTGGAGTTGTCTCCAGAGTCTGCGTCCACGGCCTGGATGTGTATAACCGAGTACCCAAGTGGAACGTTTTCAAGAACAGTTGCCTGGAAAGGCGTACTGACGAAAATCGGAGCGTTGTCATTAACATCCAAGACCTGCACCGTGACCAGGCCGGAAATGTTGGACAATGGTGGACGGCCACCATCCTGAGCCCTGATTCGCAAGGTGTATTCTTTATTTGTCTCGTAGTCCAGCTGGCTAACAAGGTCCAACTTCCCGGTTTGTGCATCGATATAAAACTGTCCTCTTGTGTTCCCGCTCATGATACTAAAGTGAACCACAGCGTTGCTGCCCCGGTCCCGATCAGTGGCGTTCACTTGCAAGATCTCTGTATTAGGCGTTAGATCTTCAGGCACTTGCACAATGTAGCGTTTCTCGCTAAACTGTGGTGCGTTATCGTTGTCGTCTTCCACCACTATGTTCACCGTGGCTGTCGCACTTCGAGGTCCGGGGTCACGGCCTTGATCGTTGGCCTCAACGAGGAGCATGTACGCCTCGACCGTTTCACGATCCACAGTTCCACGGGTTCGAATCACACCGGAACGCGAGTCGATCTCGAAAACGTCATTCGATCCATTGCTGTTCAGGATGTTGTATAGAATGTTGCCGTTCACAGGGGCGTCTCCATCTGTGGCTCGCACCGTGAGCACCTCGTAGCCGATCTCCAGATTTTCCCGCACGGTCTCTTTGTAGTCCTGCTGCTCGAACACTGGATCATGGTCATTGGTGTCGCTCACGCTTATGGTCAGTGTCGCCATGGCTGTGCGGCGTGGTGAACCGTGATCCACGGCCGTCACCCTGAAGACGTGAGTGTCCTTCGTCTCTCTGTCGAGCTCTTCTACGGTGGAGACTAATCCGCTAGTAGGGTCCACGGCAAAGAGGTGGTTGGAACGGCTGTCAAAAAGAGCTTCGATGGCATATTCCAAACGTCCCGCATCTCCTTTGTCCGGATCGGTCGCTCTCAGGATGACCACGGACGTCCCGGCGGGTTTGTTTTCCGGTACCGACACTTGGTACATGGGAGGCTGAAATTGTGGGTTGGTGTTTGTCTTTGCGCTCCTCTTTTTCCTGCGAAGCAAACCGGAATCGCTCTGCGTCGCCACTTTCGACAGTATCCGCTCCAGGTACGTTTGTCTGAAGGAACCCTGACCCAAGTGCCAACGGGTGGAAAACGTCCCGTCCGGTGCTCGTCCCCGGCAGCGCAGATCGAACTCCACCAGCGAGTTGTGCTTCAAGCAGAGCGTCCTAGATACGAACAGCTCGCCCTCGGAAACATAAAAGCCCGACCCGGTCACACTGCACAGCGACCCCGTGTGGACGGGCAGCACTTCCTGAATGTGAAAGAGCGCGCGACCGGGCTCGTGACACTGCTGCGGCTGCTGCGGGTTCCACAGTGTGATCACCTCCATGTCCCACCTGTCCCGCCTGTCCCACGTGTCCCCCCGCGCAGGTTTTACAGGACAGTCCTTCCCGCGGACGCGCACGCGGTACTGTCTGATTAAAAGGTGCCTGAGCCCGCGCGCGACGCTCGCGCATGTGGTCACCGTGTGCACCGGGAACGGGTTCGCCGGTAAAGCGCGGCAGCGGGACAGAGAGCCGGAGACGGACACCGTGCCCAGTGAGAGGTCGGCGCGGAGGAAGCGGCGCGTGAAGCTCGGAGCGATTACCTGGTCCAGGGTGCACGCGGAGCCTCGGTGTCCAGAGCGCGCGATGGTGTCGCCGCGAGCCGCGTCCGCGCGCAGAGTCACCGCGGAGCCGCGCGCGAGGGTGAGGCACGAGAGGACACACAGCAGCAGCAGCAGGTCCGACCTCATGGTGTGTGTGTGTGTGTGTGAGAGAGAGAGAGTTCTGATTCACTCCAAACTTCTGATCCGTGTGTGTGGAGCCGCGTCCATCATCATCATCCTCCTGTCTGTCTGTCTGTGTCTCTGTCTGTGTCTCTGTCTCTCTCTGTCCTCCGCGCGTTAATCCAGAGCAGGACGCAGAAACACACACCGCGGCTTTTACTCCTTTAACTCTCTCTGTGTGTGTGTGTGTGTGTGTGTGTCAGAGTCAGACTGAATGACTCCCTCCTCCTCCCCCTCCTCCCCCCTCCTCCTCCAGTCATTTACATAAACCGGTTTCAATGCACCGCGGGGGACTGAGCGCGCGAGCAGAGTGCGGGGTGTGTGTGTGTGTGTGTGTGTGTGTGAGTGTCTTTAAATGACAACCAACAGCAGCACTCTCAGCATTAAGGGGTCTTACATAAAGCTGTGTCTGTAACAGTGTGTGTCCGTTACCTGTGCAGGTGTGTGTGTGTGTGTGTGTTGATCATCACCTTGTGAAGTGCCACTGAACTGACCTGAGTAAAGACCTCCAGCTGGAGAGATGATTTTATTTGTGTTAAACTGTCTCACTTCAAACACTCATCATTAAAGATTATAATTATTCATATTTCTTAATGAGTATTGACACTAAAATTGGTGTAAACTTCTAGAAGCACATGACCTGTAACAACTGTAGCTTAAATCAAAGCATTCTGACCAAAATTAAGGATTTAATTTTATTTTATAAATTTTTTTAAAAATCAAATGGATTTAATTTGAAAACATCTGTAGTGTCCGTAACCGTGTCAAATTCATGTAGCAATATCATAACCAATGTAGCATTTTAGAATAATACACTTTTTCAGGTTTATGCCTTTTCATGTGAAATCTAAACTGGCCAAGTTTTATCTGAATGACTGTTAAGATTCTTGAAAGATTTGAATAAAAAAAAGTTTAAAGATTTCAAAAACTTGAGTAGTGTGTATCCATTACCTTCGCAGGTGTGTGTGTTGGTCAGCCTTTAATCAGCTGCTGGAACAGGGGGTTCAGCACAGATGAGGTTACAATGTATTGCATTGTGTTGTGTTGTTGTCACTTTATGTTGTCTTTTCTGATTTTTTCTATAGTTAAATTTTTAGAAATTTTTGAATTTAACATGTTTTTATATACACACTAAAAAATGCTGGGTTGTTTTTTCTACCCAAACGCTGGGTTGCCGCTGTTGGGTCATTTTTCTGGGTTATTTACAGAGAGTTGGGTAGTTTTTGTGTAACCCAGCTGCTGGGTTGAAGTTTGCTTGGCCCCTCCCCCAAAGTTCACCGGTGGATTCAGCGGCTGTCACTCAGCTTCGTGTCTCTTGAGCTCCCACACCGCTGATGACGGTTCATCCTCCTCGGACATTTAAGGAGAAATGGCGTTAAATACAAGGTCTGTATACACATGTTCACTCACCTAATTCACATATGACTGAAAAATTATTACTATATGTAACATTTATTACTGTTACCGTGTTAAGGTTACACACAAACTTTCCGGCTGGTCTGAGGTACTGGATGATAATTTAGCTGAGAATAGCTGCTAGCCATAAACCCCACCTGTGTATGAAAGAAACGGCTAAGATGTCTGAGCTTTTTAGCT
This sequence comes from Channallabes apus, assembly GCA_030522415.1. Classification (NCBI taxonomy): domain Eukaryota; kingdom Metazoa; phylum Chordata; class Actinopteri; order Siluriformes; family Clariidae; genus Channallabes; species Channallabes apus. Next base: position 838,640 of record CM060123.1, read on the forward strand.
TCTCTGTAGAATGTTTGCAGGGATACGAAGATGGTGAAGTGATGAATGAACGCTAAACTGTTAACTGTAGTGTTAGCATGACCAGGCATTTAGTTAGTTTGCTAGCGTTAGCAACCACTTTAGAACTTTATTAATCTCACTGCTTGAGGCAATAAAATGCTGGTGTGTTACAAAACACTGACCCTCTCACAAATATACAGACCTGCTAACCCTCCCGTTTTTCACTAGCTAGTAATTTACTCTGCGCTCAAATTTCTCCTGCGTTTCTCCCGAGTTATAACAATATTTTACACCTTTCCCCCTTTGGCAAGTATGCAAATGTATCACCAGTAATAGCATGTAAGCTAACCAGGTAGCTCTCTTTAACCAAAGTTAAATTAACTATCAGTCAGCGCGCCAACTACAGGAAAAAGTACCACAGCTGTACAGATAACTACTAGATGAAGTATTAATATTTTGGTGATTGTAATGTACCAGTATGACACCAGCTATGACATTTTTTCGGTAATTAGCTTAAAATCAATGCAGACTACAATATCAACTAGTCTGACATAAAGAGTTGTATCCTAAAAGCCATGCTTATTCTGCTGTTTTATGTTTGGTAGTAGCTGTCTCCATGTTTTTGTTTTAGGTTACCTATACACTATCTTAATGGGCAGCTTTGTAATTTTTTTAGTATCAATCCAATTTCACACTAAATTAATAGTCTTATTCAGTTTAATCTTTGCTATTCAACAAAATTTGAACTTTTTCATTTCTTTCTTTCTAAGGTTTCTTTCATGGTGGAATACCTCCAGCAGGCTGAAGTGTCGAGGCCGTACCCCTACATCCTGACGTTGGGAGATAATGACCAGCACTGCTCTCAGTAATGTTGTAATGTTGCTATAGGCGAGGCCTACCTGAAAAGTCATAGACAGTGTTTGTATGTTAAAATGAGACCAGGGCTGGATAGTTTTGTTCTGAAGTCACAGAGAGATCCTGCTCTGTAGAAGCTGCCTCAGTCTATTTGTGCAATTACTCCATTCTGCCCTTATCAGTAATAGTATAGTAATGATGTCACTGTTGATTATCTGTTCTTGTGCTTTTGAAAAATAAATGTTTTTTCTAAGAACATTTAATAGGATGTTGTTTATTGCATATATGTATGTTTTTTTTGTAATAGACCAGTATATCAAAATAATTTAACTGTTTAATAGACATGGGTGGGTTTAGTTTTTTTTACAGATTCACTGTAAAACATGAAAATAATAATAACCTATTTGTGAGGTAGAATTAACCCAACATTATAGTTAAATATGACGTAGCATCTGGGTTGAATATTTAAATCATCTTGCTGGTTAAATTAACCCAGCATTTAGTTAGTCCTATATTTACCCAGCAGCTGGGTTAAAAACAACCCCCAGCATTTTTTAGGGTGTGTGAATGAGTGTATGTGTGTGTGTATGTATGTGTGTGTATGTATGTGTGTGTGTGTGTGTGTGTGTGTGTATGTGTGTGCCCGGCAATGGATTGGCACCCTGTCCAGAGTGTACCCCGCCTTGTGCCCAAAGTCTCCTGTGATAGGCTCCGCCCCCCAAAAGCGGTATAGATGATGTGTGTGTGTGTGTGTGTGCTTAGCACCTTGGCCCTGGAGGAACGTGGTTTTGTTTCACTTTGTACTGGATGAAATGACAATAAAAGCCTATTTGACTTGACACACACACACACACACACACACACACCATGTCACCTCACATTTATTAATGAACACAAACCAGCTGTACAAGTGGGGCTGATTATTAGGTGTGTGTTGGCAAGGATCTGTCGGGGGGGGGGGGGGTGGGTATGTTTTTATTTATTTTTTTTCATTTATAATGTATAATGTCACCAGTTTAGAAAAAAATCAAAAACATAATAAATAAACCCGTCTGGATGAGGATAAAGCTTTACAGGCAGGTGAGTGGAATTTAGTTCCTATGATTTCTCTTTAATTATTTATTAAATATTGATTATTTGGTTACAGCGCCACCTGTCAGGGGGTGGAATATATTAGGGAGCAAGTTATCTTTCAGGTCTTGAAGTTGTTGTGAGGGAAGCAGGAAACATGTGTAACTGTAAGAATCTGAGTGACTTTAACAACAACCAGATTGTGACGTCTAGACGAATGGGTCAGAGCGTCTCCAAAACAGCAGCTCTTGTCTGAGGACATGCCAAAAGTGGTCCAAGGAAAGTGAAAGGGTCATGGGAACAAGGGGTCAGATATGTGCATGGGGCGTGAAGGCTGGCCCGTGTAGTCCAATCTAATAGAAGAGCTTCTGAAACTGCAACTGATGAAAAAGTGAACAATGGTTCTGATATAAAGGAGTCAGGACACACAGTGCAGTGCAGTTTGTTGCATACGGAGCTGCAGGGCGGTCAGGGTGCCGGTGCTCATGCGTGTCCTCCACCAAAACATGTACAATGAGCACGTGAGCACCAGAACCGGACCGTGGAGCAATGGAAGATCATGATAAAGAGTTGATTCCTTCAACAAATTCTCCAGCTCTCAATCCAATCGAGCTGTAGGACAAGCTGGAGAAATGCGTCCGATCCATGGAAGCTCCACCTCACACACTTACATCTGCTGCTGACAGCTTGGTGCCAGATATCACACACACACACACACACACCTTCAGAGGTCTAGTGGAGTCCAGACCTCAACGGGTCAGCGGTGGTTTGGAGGCACAAGGGGGCGCTTCACAATATTAAACAGGTGTTCTTACATCATCAGTGCATATTCACATTTATACACACACTACTGTACATACACACGCTACTGTACATACACACACTACTGTACATACACACACTATATACACACAATAACAGAAAATGAATAAAAATAAATAAAATCTAATTGACAAATGTAGTTCAGTGGACTTTTGTAAGGTATATTTTAAAACAGACTGTGTCCTCATGTGTCTCAGTGGAAATGAAATGGAGGAAGTTGGTGCAGTTCAGCAGATTTTATGGCCGGTATGTAAAGTAATGTAAGGTTTGTGTTTTTGTGTTATGGTGGAATAAATCCGAAAAAAAAAAACTCAACAAATGTATATTATTTATGACTTGTACTTATTTAACTGTTCAACTGTTCACTAGATTTGTTCTGGATTTAATCCGAACCTCAATAATAAATCAATAATCCTAAAACTGACTCTTACATATAAAAACATTTTTATTGTGGTGCTGGTGCGCGTCTGCCCTCTGCTGGTCCGAGTGGGTGATTACACTGTGAATTATTTAAGCTTTATTCAGTTCAATTAAATCATTTATAAAGATGAAGAAGAGCAGCAGTGGATTAACAAATTGATAAATTAAAACAACCTTCTTCGTTAAAAATGTGAGAATATGAGAAGTAAAATAGTTTATAATATTGTGTAAGTCAGTGGTTCTCAAACTTTTTCTGTCATTCCCCACTTAAGGGGGTGAGCGAATTTTCAAGCCCCACTTGTCAACAAAATAATAACGAAATCGGCCAAGTTTACTGTTTATTGAAATATCAATTCCTAAACCAATAAGATCAAACAACACCAAGTTAAAAAAACATAAAATACACGTGTAATTGTTATAAAAGGCTTACGTTGTCACTTATCTTTGCATAATTGACCCCATGTTTATTAGCTGCTCAGCAATCGTTTGTAGTTTTTTTGCACTGGCCAATTCTGTATGTAACTTTGAATGAAGCCATTTGTGCTTTGCTGTTCACTGATTCAGATGTTACCATGTGATTCTCCTGCTGTCTGTATTCTGCCAGCTTTCTTTCAAAGAAGTCGAGTGGCTTATTAACGTGACTGGAGTGTGTTGTCTCTAAGTGTCTTCCTAATTTGTTGGGTCTCATGCGGTCTGCTGCCAGCGGTTTAAGACACAAAACACACACGGGTCTCTCTTCTGCCCCACCATCACCACCATGAATCCAAGCTCAAGATAGGCTTCATTAGGGGGGGCGAGATAACCAAAATCTTCTATCACGGTAGAAACTCAATAACGATATATATAATCACAATATAGCGATTTGTATCTGAAAATGCATAAATAAAAATGAAAACACAAAGAAATTGTTTTACATAATTAAATTTTTTTAATGTAATTTTATATAAACTGTGAATTGCTGAGGTTTGCCGCATTTTTTTACTTTGGCCATATTCGATTGGAAGCTTGGATTTCAGATGATAGAAAAGGTTTGACGTGTTTCCAACACTTATTAAAACAGTGCACTTGCGTACCTTCCAAATCACGTTCGTCTCATTCGTATCACTTTTCTTATTCCCAAACCAATTCCACACCACAGACGATGCACCTTTTTTTCTTTACAATCTCCTCGTTGTTGGTTTCGTCACATGTAAGTAAACTCACTGCTGCTGCAGCGTCTTCTTCCATTGTCGAAGTGTATGTGAAGCCAAACACATCAAAAGTGGGACGAAACCGCGGCACCCGATTGAACCAAATATCTGCGCAAATACAGCGCAGCGAGACTATCTGGACAGCGCAGTGATGATCTGGTTTATTTGCGCAGCCCGGTGGATGGTGCAGCGCCGCTCGAATCACAAACCTGCGCGACTCAGTGTGTTTTATTTAAAAACAATTTATTAAAAATGTCAGGACTGTTTAATATTGTTTCCGCCTTGCCATGCCTGGATTGTACGTGCGCATCCCAGCGGGGTAAAATGTATTTTGATGGTCCGCGCGGTTTATTTTTGTCAGAGTCGCGCAGCGCTGCACAGTGGGTCCCATTGCGCCCCACCTGTCATGTCTGTATTCCCCACTAGTGGGGCGCGCCCCACACTTTGAGAACCACTGGTGTAAGTGGATATAAGTGCAGAAAGAAAGAAATAAACACTTCTAGCAGCAATCACACGGCAGAAATGATCAACAGTTAAGGAGATAAAATTAAAAGATATTTGGACTTTTGTGTATTTAATTATGACAGTTTTTGCTTTTTAATTTCATCATTTTTATTTATTTTAAACATTTACATTTATTTAATGTAAAATTTTAAGTACAAGTTTATACTTTTACAGTTACATTTAATATGTTTATATTTTATTCTATTGTAACTACATTATTTTCTAGTGCAATTTGCCCCTTCTTATTCCATTTCATCTTTCCTTTTAAGGTCACAGACAGACATCTCGCTACACTGTGTGTACTCGTGTACGTGACAAATTTTTCAATTAAGAAAAATAATTCGAAGTTTAAAATTATTCAGAAAATAGGAGAAAAGTTGGACTAACATTTTTCCATTTACAAAAAGGAACATGATATTTTCCCATAAGGATCATTATATTCCCCATCAGGGAGAGACAGACAGACAGACAGACAGACAGACAGACAGGTCTCTTTACAGCCATCGACTCAGATTTCTGTCCATAGGTGACATTATGATCCCCTCTCTTACTGCTGCTGAGGATTCGACTTCTGATTTGAAAGGATTAGATGTTAGTGAGTGAGTTTACATTTTATAGATTTAGTCTTGAAACCAGAAGCGTTGGAAAACACTTCAACTGCTTCCAACACTTTCATTATCATGTCTTTATTTAGGAGAACGACTGCTGTGTCCACAAACTGACGGATTAGAAAATCTCTGTCAGGAATTTCAACACCTGCAGATTATCACTGCTAAGATGAACAGTTTGTCCTCTAGGGGGCGTACCTGGGCTCATTGACAGCGCTGTAGAGATCATTATAGACCGTCCTGATGTGACTAAATGTATATGCAGTAATTTTATTATTATTTGTGTGGTCTGAGGATGAACCTGGTGCCGAAACAACTTCCAGAAGTTGATGAACAGAAACATTTGAAGATCTGCAACCTGAATGTGGAGCGAAACTCTGAGGAAGGTGAAAGTTTCTTAAAGAGAATCATTACTTGGTGACGAGACCATGGATTCATTTCTACGAGCCTGAGTGTAGACGGAACGGAAACATCTTCAATCGCCAGTTGAGAAAAATTCGACCATCAGCTCGAAAATTCATCAACGTTTACAGTTTTATGGGATTTTCAAGGGCCAGAAGTATTGGAACATCGAGGAAAAAGGTTCGACAATCAACAGTGCTCGTTACAGCGAGACGCTTCTGGAGGAGTCGAAGACTAAACTACAGATTAAATACAGAGGACTTGCACACGTTTGTTCCCTTGAAAGCAGCTGTGAGGATGAAGATTAATTTCTGATGAAGTGAAGACGGTACAGCGGTACAGCGGTACGGTCGCGTAACACCAAAACATTTAGTAATGAGTGAATATGAAAGTTTGTAGACTGAGTGCATTAAGACATCAATCTGATCTAAAAGTGAACTAAAGTCAATTCTACAGCCGGAGTGTTTGACTCTCCCTCATATTTATTAACACTATTAATGAAGAAGCCTCAAAACGTACAATTAATTTGAACTGTCAATCAAGATCATTTATCTCAGGTATGTGTGTGTGTGTGTGTGTGTGTGTGTGTATGGGGGGGGGGGTTCACTGACAGGCAGGTATTACACAAGTTTATAGCATTTTACAGTTTTTATTGTTGCTGGAGGCTCTAATAATACATGAACTGTAAGCTTTACAAAACCAAAACAAAAAAGGACATAATATTCCCCCCCCACACAAACAACAACAAAACAACAAAACAGATTGCAAAAGCTTTGGGTAAAACAGAAACAGGGAGAGACAGAGGGTGTCAGGTGGCTATACAACGCTTAAACGTGTGTACACACACACACACACACACACACACACACACACACACACACACAAACAAATCACCCAGAATTACTAATATTAATGATTAATAATAACAGTAATAATCATAATCATAATAATAATAATAAGTAAGTAAGGTTTACTCTCCTGCAAGTGCATTTGTAAGAGGGACAGTGTGGGTGTGGCTTGTGAATGGGTGTGGCTTGTGAATGGGCGTGGCTGCATGTACAATAGAAAAGGAGAGGCGCACTTTTCCCTGGTGAGAGACGGACGATGTTACCCCGGGGCACCCTCGTTAGCTTAACCGTCATAACGAGCGGAGCGACAGACAGCAGAGAGAAAGAGGACGAGGAAGAGGAGGAAGAGTGCTGCACCACCTGCAGGAGAAACTCGGAACTACAAACCCCCAAAGCCAAGCGGCGTTCTCCTTCCCTGTAGTTCCACAGACAGACAGAGCGCAGCACAGACGACGAAAGTGCAGAAGCGAAATAAACACGGAGAGGGGGGGGGGTGCGAGTGGTGTGTGTGTGTGTGTGTGTGTGTGTGTGTGTGTGTGTGAGAGAGAGAGAGTGTCTCTAGCTTTGCTGTTTGCGTTTGTTGAGTGCGTCGATCAGATCGGTCCTCAGAGCCTCCTGCTTGGCTCGAACCGCCGCCAGCGTCTGCACGCTCCTGTACAGAGGAACCACAAGGACATGAGGGGGCGTCACACACACACACACACACACACACACACACGATAATCCTGTTTCAGGCACATGCGATTGTTAAACCTTCAATTCCTGAAATGTTCCACCAGGTTTCCACTGTTGGGCCCTTGAGCGAGGCCCCTAACCCTCAACTGCTCAGATGTATAAGAGCTAAATGTAAATGTCTGCTGTGGGGTTAAGGCTCTGTGTCTCACACACACACACTTTCCTGCTACAAGCCCAAACACAGACTTTACCCAGTCACCACTACATACACACACACACACAACCACACACACCTTTTGCTGTTCTAGATAAAATGTAATTTGATTAAATTTGTTTGTGAATGTAAACGTCAGTATTTAGTCTAATAGTAAAAGGTGAAGGTCAGTTATTTACATAACGTCCGGTTGAACACAGACAGTCTGGGTGACGTCACACACTAACAAACAGACGTCTAGAGCCTCCAGTCGCGTCTCACTCCACACACTCCGTGAGCTCCTGCGCTGGTCTGGGACGCGACCCAGAGGTCTGGAGTGTGTGTATGAGATCCGGAAAGAGAGACCAGAGTCTGAAGAACAGCTACACTAAACACCAGCGTTGTGTCATGATGTCACACGGATAACCCTCCAGAGACTCCGCCCACTGTCAATCAAACGAGGTGTTAGTGGTTAGGACAAGACCGCAATAAACACCAGCGTTAGTGTGTGTAAACAGACCAAACACTTCTCAGCTACAGGTTTGTGTGTGAGCAGCATGCGGTAGGCAGGCGCACACACACACACACACACACACACACACACGGCCCTATACCTCCAACCCTACTCTATGAAGATCTGGCGCTGAGTGAGAACCTGAGAGAGCTCTCGCTGCAGCTGCCTGTACTTCTGATTATCAGGAAGAGACTCGATAGATCTGAAAACACCACCGGGGGAGGGGCAGGGGGGGGAGGGGGGGACAGGAGGAGGGGGGTAGAGGGAGAGAGAGAGGGGGGGGGGGATGTAGAGGGAGAGAGGGGCGGGGGGGGGGTGAACGTATGAAAGCAAAAAAAAATTATGTAAAAAGGCAGAAAGATAAAAGCAGATGTCAAGAAAATAAAAGAAAAATAAACATCAAAGGAGGAGTATGTACAGAGATCTTTGGTAACACTATGAACACACACACACACACACACACACACACACACACACACACACACACACACACACACACTTCTGTACCTCAGGCCGTTGACGATGTCCTTGGTTTTGCCAAAGTAGATTTCATTCAGGGTGGAGCGGATCTTATTTTCCATGTCCTACACACACACACACACACACAAATCAAGGCTTACACAGAATATCATAATGTGACAGGAAATGCATGACAGTCGGCTGTGTGTGTGTGTGTGTGTGTGTGTGTGTGGGGTCTCACCTCAACCAGGCGTCCGATGTTGGCAATGTGCGGTGAGGACTCACTGACTGTCTCATCTTTCTCCATCTGAGGACCGAGAGACAGACAGAGACACTCATTACAAACCCCAACAACAACAACACACACACACACACACACACACACTGTGTTTAAAGATTTGGGTGGAAAAGTTATTTCTTAAAAAAAGAAATATTAGAAATATTAAATTATCTTATCTTTAAATAAATGAATTGGAAAGTTCAGCCAATATGTTACCCAATACTGTCTCAGTTAAACACACACACACACACACACACACACACACACACACACACACACACACACACACAGAGCGCAGTGTGTGTAAACACCCAGAGACTTCAGGCTTTTTCAGAACTGTGTTTCCGTAAACAGTGAGTGTAAACAGCGAGTGTAAACAGTGAGTGTGTGTCCCAGGTGTACAGGAAGTGTAATGACTGTGTACAGCCCGAGTGAGACCTCACAGCCTCCCTCTGACCCCGCCCCTCTCTCTCTCTCTCTCTCTCTCTCTCTCCCTCTGATGAGTCAACTCTGCTCTGACAGGAAGTACCGCTGTGCCTCTTCCCCTCTCTGTCCTGTCACATGACCATGTCTCACACACACACACACACACACAGCAGGAGCTCACACTGTAACTCGGCCCGGATACAACAGCTTCACACAGTACAGGTCACATGGTGGCTTCATACTGCGCCGAGTGTGTTAAACAAGGGTCACATGTCTACTGTACACACACACACACACACACACACACACACACACACACACACACGTTTGCATTCCGTCTCAGCAGTAGCCTGGTTAATTGATTTTGCATGAATTGCTTCCATTGTTAAATAAAACCTGCCTACCCGGTCGCCATGGTTACCATCTCTCTCTCTTTCTCTCAGCCTGAAATCACCTGGTCGTTATGGTAATCCCTGTCTGTTCTGAGTTGACCGGTTGCTATGGTTACCTGTCGGGTGAGGCTCCCCCCCAGGTTCATGGTTCCGGAGCCGGTTTTGGTCGTCTGCAGCCACAGCATCACGGTGGAGGTGAGTTTATAGTGAGCGGTGCGACCACTCGACTTCTCCTGAGAGACACAGCGCAGGGTTTCAAAACTAAAACTAAACAAAAAGCCTCCTTTTCCCAGCATGCCGAGTTCTCACCTGCACCTCCACCACATGGATGGAGTCCCAGCAGCCCTTGATTTTTTTGGAGCCGTCTCCTGCCTTCTTAATGAGGATGACTCCGGCGAAACCATGATCCAGGTCCCACAGGTACACGGAGGACACGCCGCCCTCAAAATACCTACACACACACACCATGTCATTAGAGGCAGTGTGCGTGCACACACACACACACACACACACACACACACACACAGAGAGCAGTACGATTTATACACACTCACAGGTCTCTGTACTGGTCGAAGGCGTTGTTGGCCTCCACCTCCAGCTTCCTCAGACGGGCCGAGGGCATCGCACCATCATCGATAGGGGGCTCATACTTATTACTCCACGGAGATCTAACAGAACACACACACACACACACACACACACACACAGATGTCACCAAAGAAACAAGAACAGCAAACATTCAAAAACCTAATAGAGGCTGGAGCTGATCTAGGACGGAGCCAAAGCATTTGGCGGGGGGGGGGGGAGTGGGGTTTGGGTTATTGGGACAGAGCAATAAGATGTGTGTGTGCGCGGGCGTGTGTGTGTGTGTGTGAGGTTGGTTAAGGGCAGTTCTGATTGTGACCTGTAGGAGTCGCCATCACGGTTATAATCACAGAGCAGGTAGTCTTTCCCAACCACTTTGTCCCGCGCGATCTTCAGAGGCTGATCCACAGACGAGAGCAGATCCTCACACAGACTGGGCACCTACACACACACACACACACACACACACACACACACACACACACACACACAACACAATACTAAATAGATGAGGAGATGGAAACCAGTATCAGGTGTTTTAATTCTGCTGAGATGAGGAAGAGACACACACACACACACACACACACACATCTGGTCCTGCTGAGTGAATGACTGGTCCACTAACACTCACTATCCATGGTGTGTGATGGAGGTACAGGGTAGAGAGAGAGAGAGAGAGAGAGAGAGAGAGAGAGAGAGAGAGAGACAGACTGATGTAAATACAGATGTTGACAATAAAGTGATGGAAAGAGAGGAAGGAATGTGTGGGTTTTAATCCACTTAACAGTTAAAGGGGGAACAGTGGGTGTTTAGGCACTTTGCATGTGTGTGTGTGTGTGTGTGTGTGTGTGTGTGTGTGTGTGTGTGTGTAACAAGCAGTGCTTAATGTGTGGAAGATTTGTCATTGGACCTGACAAAGAACAACTGGAACAGTAAACACACAGACACACCAGATCGATGAGGTCACTGAGATTCTTCTCAATCTGCTGTGGAGGGAGACGCCTCATCAGGTCCAGGGCACAGTCCAACTGCTGGTCATTCTGCAGAGACACACACACACAAAGGTTCAATCTTTTAACCCATCTGATAATCAGCACACACACACACACACACACTCCTCATCATCTCACCCACACTCATGATGATGATGATGATGACCACCTTATCTTTCTTTGTCATCATCATCATCATCATCATCTCTCACACAGAATTAAGTGCTGCTCAGGTTTTATATGCTCCAGGTGATGGCTCAGAGAGTGTGTGTGTGTGTGTGTGTGTGTTCCTCAGATAACTGACTGGAGCAGCCACACCATCTCAGATGACCTCACTAACATTCCTACATTTACTACATCACACACACACACACACACACCACATATCTGCTTGAGCATTTATTATACGTACTGCTGAAACAAGTGACTTACACTCGGTGAGTGAGTGTGTGTGTCCCTGTAGCGCTCAGTGATGCAGTGTGAGGACGTGTTTAAACTAGGGTTGGGCATTTTTGTTCACATTTCATTTCGAGTAATCCACAGGTTTGAGAAACGAGTACTCGATTAATTCGGGGTGGAGTTTAAGTAAGGGGCGGGGCGTTTGCGTCACAGTATACAGTAAACATTTAAAAGAAATAACAGCATGAGGTGAAGCTGAAGCGCTTTTTCTACATGACGCATTGTATATAAAATTAATCACAGCCTAGATACACAAATATGTAAATGTTGTATTACAAATTGTATTTATCACTGAATTGTATTTAACACTGAAGCCCCCCCAGACATCGCTGAAGCCATTTTCGCTCTGTGCTCCGGTCTCGTCTCTAGACCGCAACTTCTCACAGCCGTAACCAATCAAATATCAGACTGCAGCCTAAATACCAGCATAACCAATCAGAAAGAACGAAAGTAGTTTAACTTTAAAAAATGCATTTTTGCTCAGAACGTCCTGTACGTTTATGTTGTGTTTTGTAGCGGCGCTCGATTGACTTCTACACTGGCGTTCGTTTGTCTCTGTCTAACGCCAGCCTGCAGCCCAAATTGTAGTTTGTGTGTTTAACCTGTGGGGGGCAGTGTGTCGGGGACTGGATATGAAAGCCCTTGTTTTATTTGAGGTGCCTCCTTTTAATATGGGCCATTTTGGTATATTAGACATTAATCTTATTGGTTTAAAAATTCTAATTAAATTATTATATTTTTATATAATATATAAAAATATTTTTACAAATAATACGGCAACGTAGGGAGAGAGAAAAAATAAATAAATAAATCGCTGCCACTACTGGGTTCACCCTCTGACTGCACAACGTCGGATTAAAGGACGTTTTTTGTGGTTTATGAAGAAATGCGAACATTTCCGCGCAAGTTTTATTTTTTAAGCATTTTATTTTTGCCTTTTTTCCGCATTTCCCTCTGTACAGCCTGTAGGATGATGGGATATATCCGGTCCTCCGAAGCGTAAAACGGACACGGAGAAAACGAACTAGACGCGGTTTCCTTGCGTTCGTTGGGATTTGAGCGCCAAGAAAAAGGTTTTTTAACACCGTATAAATGCGCAGTCGGACAAACGCACGTCACCAAAGCCCGTGTGAACACAGTCATTGACTCCTATGTGTAGAAAACCTTCTGCGCTTCATCCGCGCTCACCGGACGCTACGAACAGCAGAAAAACAGTCGATTTTAACGCCCGTGTGAACAAGGCCTTAGAGCCAATCGAACTTCAGTTTCACGCTCGATCGTCACTGATGGGTTCAGGTAATCGATTAATCGAGTACTCGTGCACATCCCTAGTTTAAATCATCGCAAACATAACACCAGGGTGTGTGTAAACAACACAAAGTGTAAAGTTCACAATAAACCTGCATCATACGAGAGAGAGAGAGAGATTAGTAAACAAGGACACTGAATGAAGTGACTGTGCTCTCAGTGTAACGATTAAACAGAATAATAAGATTTTTGTTTATATTTGAATTAATTGCCAGATTAGCTTCTCAGGCTATACCATGGCAAGATTCACATTAAATATTAAGCCGATTTCCTGTATTATGTTATAATGTGAGTAAGAGAGTAGTGGGAAAGTAAAAAAGGATAATAATAATAAATCACATTATAACATGTTCTTGGTCAGAAGAATAAGATTTTACATTTGGTTCTTTAGGTGCATTTTAGAAACTGTAAGAGTTTTTCTGGTTTTGTCCTGCAGAATGTTTTTTAAAATCTTGTTCCAGTAGAAGTTGTTTTCTTATGGTGCTAAAACTTGGGCAGTCCAAAATTTGGGGCTTCTTCATCCTTTAATAAATAAGCATGAGTACTATTCGTATGGCCGATACGGCACCTTGTATATACGACCTGGTCGTGTCTTGATTCGAATGGGTGATCACCTCTTTTTCCTACCACTGGGTTTATTTTGTTAACTGGGTTGTTTAAGTTGTTGTTTTTGTACTGTTCCCATTCTGCTTGCTATTTATTTGATATATATTGATTTATCAGTGGTTTGAGGTCAGAGGGTGGGATTTGACATACGACAATTGTTTCTGTAAGAGCTTGTCTTGCTGCCATGTCAGCTTGTTTAATAAGAAGAAGAAGAAGCAGGCGGACCGGTCACAGATGTGTGTCAGCATCACCCTGGGTACGAGTGATAGCAAATTATTTCCTAAATGTGTTTAAAATGTTTTTTTTTTTTTTAACCTGGAAAAAAAAAAAAAGTCATCATACTGGGATGTTTATAAAATCTGAATCATGACACAGATTGAACTGACACACACACACAGGTACGGTGATGAGGTGGTGTGGGGTGATTCCTGGTCATACACAGATATACATGTAGCTGAATCGAGGTGACTGGGTAACAGTTCGCCGGCTCGTTATGGAACATTAGGCTACTGGTTATGTTAATCAGGACAAACTAACTTTAAGATTAATGTTGGACTTACAGAGCAGAAGACTGAGGGATTATTTTGAGAAGTTCATCAGCAATTGAGGACGAAACAGCGACAGAGGAAGCGAACTAGTACAGATCCGACGAGCCGGTGACCCCAAACACATGACGCCGATTCTGTAGCGACTGTGCACGGGCTCCAGGGGGCGCAGCAGAAAAGTGTGTGTGTGAGAGGGGGGGTGGGGTCATGGATTGGAGGTGCTGGATTAAAGCTAAGGTATAACTGAGTGATCAGCAACAAGCTTCCTAAAGTGGCTGGAAAACATTTGCAGTGCAATCAGACACACACACACACACACACACACAGACAGTTCCCTTTTCAGACCGAATATACAGCTCTATCTTTTCCAAGGAAACAGAAATGTGTGACCCATTAAACTACAAAACCTCCAACACACACACACATACGGTTCAGGACCTGATCAAACCTCAGCAACTCAAATCAGGAAATTAATTACCTGAACAGATTACTTTCACAAGGAAAAAACTTCCTGATCAGATTGAACACGTTCACAAAAGAATAATCTGATTCTGGATTAGATTAAACACACGAATAATCTGCAATAATCAGAAAGTGGATTATTCCTTTTGAAAGTATTTAATCTAATCATCTTCCTAATAGTTGCTGATTGATCTGATCAGGATGCATCCAGGTCAGATTAAACAGCTTCATATAGAATAATCTGCTTTCTGACTGGATTTAAGACCTTCTAAGGAGAGATCACCACACATCCTGGTTTCCAGCAGGACACAGAAGCTGCCAGGTGTGAACCCAATGGAAATGGGTCAGTTTTACACACACACACTTCAAAAGGTTTGAAAATATGAAGGTTTTAATGTGCATGTCTGAAGCCACAAATTATACCTTGCACTCTAGACGTGTGTGTGTAAATGCTCATCTGTCTGTGTGT